>JTDE01003999.1:19914-63276 GCA_014338405.1 Paragonimus skrjabini miyazakii
GCCATTGACCTCACGTTAGGCACGACCGAATTATCATATGTGAACGCTCAACCACTTTCGCTTGTGAGTAATGATCAAGTTGCCCGATCGTCTCGAAATGGAGACACAGTTACTGTCTGTTAACTCCAATCGATAACCCCGCGATTAGGACAGCTGCGATCAATTGTGGGTGCTGTTCAACTTGTAATAAATAACCACAAAATTACAAAATAAATAGACGTGACGACAAAATAGTCGAAGAACAGGGAGTGGAAGAGGAAGGAGCGATAAAATTTTGGATACGACCTCGTCGTTGACTGCGATATAGTGTCATGTGCAGCAATGTACATGGTCTCACACTCCCAATATAACCAGCTGCACATCTCGACTTTGCTAAGTGGAATTGCCAAATCGTTCTTAGCCCGAGACAGCACCACCGTGTGGACCGCTTTGCTATCTTTTACATCCATCAAGAGTTACACTGAACAGCGCGTAGTGTGGCAGACGCTCCGTCGGTGAAAAAATTTAGGCAGCGGTGGAGAACAGACGCACACCAGGTGTTTGACGAACCCTCACTGATATGTTGCGACCGAGATAAATCATCAGGAAGCGAAACTCCGAGATTTTGGCTGGTACACATGTTGGTATAACGGTTGATCCAACGGAGATGAGAGCTAACTACTAATAGTAACTCGATATATCACCTTTACAAAAATGAAAAACAATTGCTAGATAATTTGTTTGGGGTGACATCGTCCGCTACTGAATGCGTTTCTTCCACATACAATGCATGTAGGCTAATCACTGTTGTGTTGAAAATTCAGCGCATTAATTATTGATTCAGTATTAGTTCTTTCGTAGAACTGCTTTGGCTTAATTCTGAGCATTAGTTTGTATTTTGAAGCGATCAGGCAACCATCACTCAGTCTTTTGTTATTGTCACGGAATTCCAACCGTTTTTATTTCAATTTTAATAACTTTGAATCGATTCTTTCTTACGAATATCAGGTTCTCTTCAGGTGTTCGGGTATGTTGGGGCTTACTGGATGCGGGCTAGTCATATATCATGCCTCCTCGTGCTCTTTCGATGACCTGCTCCTTTCTTATGACACTGTGCGGTTATCACCCCCATCTGATGGATTCGATGCTGCACCGTCTAATGGAGTTAGATCCGAGTAACCCAAGTGATTGCCCCAGGTTGACCCCAGTTTGGTTGTCGTCGCAGGGGGTCGCCGATAGTTCTGCTCATCAAATGACCAGATTTGTTTGCAATTTTCTCGAATTCGAACACAATCTTGTTCTAACTGTGCAGCAGGTTACAAGTTCTGTAGCGTCACGACTGAATGGCGAAAATTGTCAAACGCCATATTCCTATAAGCCATTAGAAATGGTTATCTTAAAAGATTTAGGGGGCATTACACTTACTGACAATGTTTACGCGAATTATTTTTCGTCGAACGTCTATCATTTTAGAAATGAATTGTCAGTACGTTTTTCTTCTTGTATACACGGAATTCATGAGGTGAATTTCATCTGGTGACGGTCAGCATATTAAAACACATGCAGCCGAAGGTGCTTGTGATTGACTTATATTAGGCTCGCCCAAGGCCTACAGCTGAAACAGGTTTTAAGTTTTGAGCACGTTTGGGACAATCATACGAATTCCCATAAAAGCTACCAACTGTCAGTGACAATTGTTTAAACACTACTGCCTACTATCTACGATCACTGTGGTAGCTCAACACAATCCAATCAGACGACGCCTAGATCATACCCTAGTAGGTCTCTCCTAATAATCTATTTTCTCAGCTTTTTAAGGGGCAAAGATGGACGTGACCTCTAAGCAAAAACTATTCCCTATCTAACAGGTGTTGAATATTGGGAAACGTTAGCATTAGCCAAGAGAAAAGAAAGTAAGATTATTGTTGCCGAATTCTTGAGTATGTTTTTCAAATATATGTGTTGGAAAATTTGCAACGTACACACGTTGGAATACGTATTTTCCAAGACTAACCAGAAAGTAGTGTTATTCTGGAATGTTGTAAGTGTTCGCTGTATGTGTTCAGTCGTTCTTAGGTAGTCAGTGAGGTTTTAGGTGTTCGGTTGTTCATTGAGTTTATCTCTTTAATTACAAACGTTTCACCATCGAACTAGATGACATCATCAATACATATGTGTTTCAGCCTATGGAGTTGAGTGCTCAAACCCATCCGTTATTGTCTTCAGGACAAACAAAGCCAGATATAACTAGGGGCTTGCGGACAAACAACCAAGTATAATTGAAATGAGCCAAAAAGTCGTTTGTACAACGTAGTTCACCCTTTCGATCTTGCTTAATAAGTCAGGTACTCACTAAATTGCTCACTTCGTTTGATCTATACAATTTTGATTGCTCAGTTCATAAGTGAGACGCATTTTTTGTTTGACTAGGAAGTGTGAACTGAATTTGCTCAAGTACTCAGTGCATGGAGGAAAATTGTTTGTTACTGGTCATTATACATGACTGTTGAACCTTTTTGTTTGGGAATTTCTAGATGTTTTATATTAATGTATCATTGTTACTGAAGCAAGAATAATCCAATTGTAACCCAACGTACCTACATGTACCATCACATATGCTCTCAGAGAAAAATGGCAAACAGTCCATATTAGCTATTTCTTTCCTTCAACGCAACCACTATACGTGTACTTTATGTTAACCTATATCAGATTTTGGATTAAACTCTTTCATGGTTCAGAGTAGCCATTCTATGTAAGCTTAAGTATGATGCATGATATGGGTCACATTTGGATTCACACCTAATGCCTCAAGACCATTAATCAGTGGTGCGTTGACTGTTGCATTTTTTTTATTGGTTGACTACACGTTGGAAAAAGGAGCAGATTTTTGGATGCTTCTAACCTATAAAACAGATCATTAGTTACCCACAATTTGAATGTCAGATGGAGTCCAATAAGATAACAGCTGTTGCGCTATCGTGCTACCGAAACTATACATGAGAACGGGTGATGGGGAAACGTCACTGGAAGCAAAATATACTGCTTTGAATAACAAGGAACTCCAATCATAAATAGGACTCTTTTCGAAGCAATACACTGCCATTAAACTTGTTATTTATAAGCATAGTTGAGAATCGCTTTACGTCTGATAACTTACTCTGTTCGATAGATTTTGTCGGCTTATTCAGGAACGTCCCAATGGAGACATGGTGATATAAATTTCGAAGCGGTTAACCGAGTTTATACAGCAGTTTCACGTTTTAATCTTCATATCTTCTGTATTGATACAAACTGATATTCGTTGTCTTGCTGAGATACCCCTCACCATCAACCCGCATGCCTTTCATTTGAGTGTCCAAAAAATACAGAGAGCTCGTTTCACCAACTAGTCATTCACTTATTCAACTAGTCGCATTTGCCAATGCGAATGGACAATGTTCATGTCCCTGGGTGTTTCTTACTTGACTAATTATGAAACACAAAACGAACACGAGGACTCACTACAAAACACATGAAGATGTGGATCGAACTTATATATATGTACATATAATTGGTTTGTCATTCCGAAATTTTTTTTGTACTTAGTCACACACTTGATGCTGTGTGTACACATTTTTCAACCGTATTGTTTTAGGCGATACGTATAGGACTGACTATTAATTTGACGCAAACTTCTTAGGCTGGTACCCCACAGCGACCCATCACCCAACTGTTTCTTCCTGATCAGTACAAACAGAAATACGGATTGTTCACTATCAAGTAACGAGTTATTAGTGAGCACTGTTGGGCAGTACCATTGGTCTGTTCGATCTCGATGGTTAGGGGAGAAATAAAAATTAAACAGACTTGATTTTCCCTGACTTGTATGTGTGCATGTGGAATCGGGATCGGTGAAATGTAACAGTGGTGTATTCCATTCCATTCAGTCACTCACTGGCCCAATTTGCCAAGGTGCACTCCAGGTCTGAAGCATAAGGATGAAAACACAAGTGTATACGTGTACTTTGGTTTTGCTTATTGCGGTAGACTAATCCGGACATGAATGCTTTCTGCCGCATTTCCGTGAAACACCGCTAAGTTTTGCACTAGCTACACACATTTACCTTAAGTCATTAACATCTTTGTTCATCGTTTTTACACAAACCGCTGATCTCTATAACTTCATTGTAATAACCGGTTCATAGATATCTGTATTGCATTTAGCCTAATTGTGTAACACCAAATATAAATGTTCTCACGCCTAAAATAGACAAGTTTGCACAATTCAAACGAGAAGTTATCGGTTTTCTGATTTATTCCCATTGCTTGTTGGTTTCGCACTCATTTCGTAGATACCAAATATTCCTGCAAGTTCGTTCCGATCTCCTGTCTGGTCGAATGCAAGCCAGTGAAGAGTTGTTTATCAGCCTGTGTGGTCTGATTCTCCAATGTAAGTAGTTAAATACTCACCAACCTTTCACCAGTGTTTCAGTAACTCATTTTCCAATGTCCCCTTTTACAGTTTTGTGTGACTATGCAAGAACTTTATCTTTCTCTCCTATCGGAACAAGTAGCGTGGAAAAACGAATTTATAATATGTACACCGATCGGTCTTGTCCCATGTCCGGGAAACCTGTCAAACAAACGTTCCTTTTAAACCGACTTCACTCTCGTCATATAACTCTGAACACTCAGGTTGGTTTCACGCGCAAAGCGAGGATCCTATGGTGTACATTTGAAAAGTTCTGATTTTACATATTATAATCGAGGTGGCTCCTGTATAGATTAGGTTACTTACTCCTTATGTTGACCTGACGCTTGCTGCATCGCGCATTCTTCAGTGCAGTGGATAGCTTTCGGAAGAAATCTCAAGGTGACTGATTTGGGGCTATGAACTTTTTGACCGTTCTGGTGCCTAAAGTTGGCAGACCTTGTCCGTGGGATCATCTGCTCATCCCCATCGCTGATTGGAACTACTCTCACACACATGAATGTGTTACCGTCATTGGTATGCTTAAATCCATAGAATTTCCTACTCATTCTTCCAATTGTTTCCTCTCGTTCATTTGTTCATTCTATGGCATCGAACTGGTCGTCTGATATATGACTGCTGTATGTATGAGTTAGTTCATCTAAGTGGTATGTCCCCAACCGTCAACGAATGGACCCCAGATGACCTGATCGTTGTGGAAATGAGGATACAATCACTATCTTGTATGCATCTATCCACTAATTCTCATCAGAGGTTAGCGAGTTGGCCTCTTTGAGACAGTTTCGTTAAGGATTCTATTGTCTAGCCTCATTAACTATCAACTGAGCATGATTTCCTATAAAAAACCGACGTAGTCAGATTTTCATAGGTATTGCACAATCTGAGCAGTTACTAGTTTCCTTGTGTACGTCGGTTCCCAGAATTCATGTACCATTCTAGGTTTAGTAACTGAAAACATGATTCAGTAAGGTAATACTAGTGTTCTGTTCTAGTTTTTTCATAGATATGTTTTCAAGGTTCTTTAGTTTTCTAAAGAAAATCAATAGTTCGCCAACGGAAAGTGAACTTAAACGCGGCTATCGTAGCCTGATTTATCGAAGGTTGACTTCTTGCCAGGTTGTACTCTAGTGACAGTTGGCACCGGTCACAATATCACTCTGAGCTCTGTCCTAAGCAAGTTGAGCTGTGGTCAGTGATGACTACGGAAGTGAGGATGAATATGTGTACCACTGTTCAGAACAGGGTTTGATGGTGAGGTGCACGTTGCTAACGTTAGTCGAAGATAGTCAGTGCATTCAGGCGCACTTGAAGCGTACATCGTAAACGCTGTCCTCCAGTGTTCATTCCCAAATGTTGGAGACCTAGGTCCTAAAATAATGGCATTTCAAATTCATGTCAGACATATCTTCTCTCGATTTATTCCCATTTATCCATTTGAACGTATTGGGGGTATTTTCTTACCTCGAAAACTTTCTCACATCCTCCTGGTCAACCGGAAGGCGAGCTGTATGCGCAGGGATCGAGATACCGACAATCGTTACTTCCCATCTATTAGAAAGTCACAGCCTGGCCCTATGTAAGGCAATGCTATCTATGCAATGCAGGATACCAGTGTAGCATGTAGTTAACGCACTGAGCGCCCGTTATCACAAGGATACCAGTGCTTGTCTGTCCATCACGTGACCACGGTTTGCATACCGATTGCCGCGGTTGTTCCTGTCTGGAGATGGCCGGCCTGACTA
The DNA here is from genome assembly GCA_014338405.1 of Paragonimus skrjabini miyazakii. Classification (NCBI taxonomy): domain Eukaryota; kingdom Metazoa; phylum Platyhelminthes; class Trematoda; order Plagiorchiida; family Troglotrematidae; genus Paragonimus; species Paragonimus skrjabini miyazakii. The sequence continues at coordinate 26,107 of JTDE01003999.1, forward strand.
TCCTAACCACATATGAGACTGCATGTTACGTGACAGTGAGCGTCTTCTGTCGTGAAGGCTGAACGATTACCCTTACCCTAATCCGGATTAAGTCAAAGCATGTAAACGCCTATCACAAACGTTCAAATTTTATTATGACTAGTTTCGTTACTGCTTGGAATCTTGAGACCACATTTGATGCAGCTTGATGGCCTAAGGTGAACCGTGTCCACCTTGACCAGTAGGTGTGCAATAATTCACAACTGTTAGATATTTCGGGTTATTTGTATTTCAAATGAGTGTTGACTTGTTTCGGACTGGACGTGGTCATAGGCTGTTTTGTTTACATGTCATTTCGTCCGGTCGTGTCTTCTTCTCTGTGTCTGGTTCCGTTGTACCGTACACAGCGTTATAACAGCCTATTTGGCAACTGATCTGACTCATACACATAAAACGGATTGATAGCAGTTGTCCACTGTCCTATACAGATACCCGTAGGATAGATGTAATATTGGATATTGGATATATTGGATATATTGGATATTCATTCACCTTCTGTGTATGTTGAACGCAACACACTCGTCTAATCCACTAGAAAAACTAGATGAACCTCCAGCCTATTTTTATCATTTTCAGCTGATTGTGGAGACTACGGTGAAGAAAAGCTTGGCGTGAACTATGTGCGCCATCTGCTGAAACTTCCTCAATTGAGTGTCATGTTGGAAAAGCGGATTAAGGAGAAACACATAGAATGTCGGTAGGTTGCAATGGTATTGGTTACGAAACTATTATTAGTAGTATTATTATTCTGGATCTAAACTTTTGATTTAATTCTGAATGTCATTACAAGTAGAAGAGATCCATTTGCGAAAAATTGGGGATTCAGCTGGATTCGAGCTAATGGAAAAAAACAGCACGCTCATTTGCGACAAACGTCCCATCAGCTCGAATGCAAAGTGACCTCAATTCAAAAGGGCTAACCGAAGGACTTATCTGAATGCAAAGGCTGCGATTATATGTGGGTAGTGTTCAATTTGAAATAATCTAAACCCCCAACTTCAATCAAACGTTGTAGGTTCCGACTTGAGGTTAGCTTTGTACGTTATTTATGCAGAACACTGCTGTTCACGTTGAAAACCGTTCATTATTTTGTTGTCGAGTTTCGACAACTTTGTAAGTGTCAGGGACACTGTGAGTCTGTTGTTACAGCATGTTATCAAATGTTGTTGACTGAAATAAAACTATGGGTGTTTTAATGCTTTGTTGGTAAGGGTTTTCATATTGTCTGTTATTAAAATATACGTAGTACAAGTGGCTTCATGTTAGGGATTATTCTGCTTGAACGGGGACGGTCATTTGTGTCAGTGTTGTGAACCCACTGGTATGAGTTTGGTATTAGCCAGCAGTGACAGTAACGAACTTTGTGTACTCTTGCACACCCATTGAGGAGATTTATCAATAGAACTTATTGCCTGCATTAATCGTTTCCATAATCTACCCACTTGATGTTGTCCTGATTCACGGGGAAATGACAAGTTGTGACTAAGTTCGCTCCCTAAAGGGTATAGATTTCATCCACGTTATATCCCCGTAAGGTTGATTGCCGTCAAGTGTAGGTAGCGTATTTTTCTCAGTAAATCGAGAAAATTCGATATAATCTGGGTTACAGATTTTAAGTGGACATTTTTATATTCTTTCTTCTAGTGTTGGAATTGAGCTTCTAATCACTACAATTGAATGCAAACTTCCAATTTGTATAACTGTCCACAACAATGGGGCCTAATAATTTATACTAACGTTCACCTTAGTCACCCCAAATACCCGAAAGCGATATATTGGGTTTGATTTGTTCGACTCTGGATTAAAAATAATTTCGGTCTACTCTCTTTACCTCGTCAGCGCTACATTGTTTATGTCTGGTAAACACACACACGGGCAATTTAAGTGTGTTCAGTGAACACAAATCTCATCAACGATGATGTAACTTGTTAGTACAGTACAGGCATACCGATAAGATAATGCGTCATCTAATCGAAGCCTATTCTTTTGGCTGAGAAGCAGACAGTCGTAACGGTGAGTTGTTTGACCTCTACAGAAAAAGGTCAGCTTGGCTTACTCACCCTTGCCAAGCAGTGGGATACGATCAATAACCGATCGTTGAAACAATTTAATTATCTTCAAGTTGAACATCACTCACATTCTATCGCAGCCTTCGTATTCAGATAGACTTTCCAGTCGGCCTTTTTCGAAAACAAGCACCAGACACGAGTTTCACTCTTGTTGTAGCTCGTCAGTAGTGCATATCCTCGCCCGTGCCGGGACTAGAATTCCGGCCACAATTTCACGAAGCAACCGCGTTGACCACTGTGCCATTGACCTCACATTGGACACAACCGAATTATCACGTGAACGCTTAACCACCTTCGCTTGTGAGTAATGATCAGGTTGCCCGATCGCTTCGAGAGGAAACTGTCTGTTAACTCCAAACGATGACTGCACGATTATGACTTCTGAGGCAGGTCGAAATCTCCGATATTATTCGACCTGCTAGACGATATTTGAGATTATTAATGAGCAGTCAGGGATGTGGTTGATTTCAAGTTGAATACCACTCACATCTGACCGCTGTCTTTGCATTCATATAGATTTCGTAGCCAGAATCGTTGGAAAAGAAGCGAAATCTAAGTCTGGCGCTTCTTTTTGAAAAGGGGTGACCGGAACTTTTATCTAAATGCGAAGGAAGAAGCAAACGTGAATCGGTTTTAACTTAAAATTAATCAAATTTTCGCTTGTTCGTTAGTAACCTAAAATGGCTCTCAGATGGTTTGATGAGATCACAGATTTCGACCTGCCTCAGAAGTCCTAATCGTGCAGTTATCGATTGGACTTAACAGATAGTAACTGTATTTCCTCTCGAAGCGATCGGGCAACCTGATCATTACTCACAAGCGAAAGTGGTTAAGCGTTCACATGATAATCCGGTTGTGTCCAATGTGAGGTCAATGGCACAGTGGTCAACACGGTTGCTTCATGAAAGCGTGGCTGGAGTTCTAGTTCCGGCAGTGGCGAGGATATGCATTACTGACGGGCTCCAATAAGAGCGAAACTCGGGTCTAGTACTTCTTTTCGAAAGAGACTGGCTGAAAAGTCTACATGAATGCGAAGGCTGTGATCGAATATGAGTGGCGTTTAACTTGAGATTAACCAAATCTCTGACTACTCACCAGTAATTTAGTTGTCATTTGGACAACCAACCACTTCCAGCACATTGAACGCATATTCGGACAGACAACTGTATGTAATCAGAAATATTAATCTGAGTACAGTGTTAGGATCCCGCGAGAGTTTTCCCCCACTTTACTGGTTAACTAAATTAAAGCAATGCAGTGTTTTAGATTTACAAACCCATTTGCACTCTACAATGTCATGATCATTTTTCACTTGCAAAGTTCAATTTTTACGAAATCGCATAAAAACACCAAACGCAACGTTTGAATTAAGTGTCTTCCCACCAACGATAATCATAAAGTACAGAAACGGACGTGAAGTAATTACCAGTTCGCGATGCACGTGTTCAAGCTCCTCGACTAGACGACCTTGTGGCTTGGTGAGTGAAGTTCACTATGCGACCAGCATTACATATTTATTCGATCTTTAGTCATAGGAGTGAGTATCATAACCGATCGATACCCAGGGTCAGTGGCCGATAGTTCATTATTGTGACCTTGGCCTTACTAAGCCGAATGTAGTTTACACCCCAAAAATATGATCTGTAACGATTCCGAGATTAACTAGGAGGTGGCCGGGTGTTAGAACCTATCCAAAGCGATTGTGAACGTATTCCTGAAGAGCCCAATTTCACATTGCAAGTTCAAACGATCAGGGAAAATGGAGTTTTTATCTAACCGGGATGAAATAAATTATTAAGTGCTTCTCAATTGAATGAGACGCTTAACCTGTAAGTATCTACAGGCAAATGCAGCAGCTACCTTTACTTGATCTGTCGGACGCTGATGTACATAATCTTACTTACTGTAACATATTCCACAATGATTAAAGCGGGCAAAATACCCGTCACCTGGAATGATGACTAGAGTGATGTTAACTCCAGTGGCAGAGAGAACTACAGATCGGAAGGTTTCCGTAACCGAGCACTTTGGCTGCAGGACCTGTGAAAAGGACTTAAGTATATTCGACAGCTGTTCGCCCGTGACACGAGATGGATTCTCCTCGGACGTGTCACACTTTTTGCCTTTTGCCGTTCTCCCGCTGCATGACTGAAATGTTTTGATTCATGCAACTCAGCTCTGTTGGTCGTGCTTTTTGTATAAAATATCAAACGATTAGATTAGCTGACACGAATCTCTGGTCCGAATTTCTTAGGGAACATGATAGACATCACTACAAAAGTTGCACAAAAATAGATGGAATTCTTATCCTCAAATGGAATTAAAATGTGCGGTTCTGCGAGAATGGTGGAATATTGGTAGTGAGGTATGAAAATTCCTGATGGGCTAGGTACAATGAAGGTCTGTTTGATTTTTAAGGAGAATCTGAAACCACATTTCCCCCAGCTTCTGTGATTTTTCAGATGTGGTATTGCAGTCCAGCGCAGCCTAAATGGCACTTCACACTCGTTTGTGCAGTTTATGGTTACTGCTTTTTTAGTTTTTGTCTAACTACTAATAAGTAGTTTGGTAGATCTGATAATTTTAAAATGGATTCAGTTGCGAAAAATCCGGAATTCGTCTGATTTTTAACCAGCGACAGAAAGAACATGCACAAGCATGAAAAGTGTTCTATCAGTTGAGCTACGAAGCCACCCTGGAAGCTCAGAAATGTCATAACTGGACTCAGTTACCCGCTCAATCCAATGTGTCGTATGAAACCCACCAAATGCTCCAGCAGAGGCATCCATATCAAAGGTTCTGTTTTGTACCGCCACACATTTCTCTAGAAGTATTTCCTTACACACGATAGCCAGTCATTACGGAGGTACATTCCTCTTATCCTGACGTCCGTTTGGTTGGTTCTGAACTTCAGTTGATGACACCGTTTTCCCGAAAGTAGAAGCCTTATTCATGTGCGACAACCAATACCGCTTTGTTTTTATCACGCTTTGTTGAGTGTTCAGCCGGAGGACTTGACCAGTACACAAAATACTCATGCAATCCCCCTATTCGCTTATGATTATGATTATGATGATGATGATGATGATGATGAGAAGAAGAAGAAGACTGAATAGGGAAAGAAGATGACATGGACGTTTAGATTAAACACTACACAACGGTTTTTTTGATCATTCGGTCACGCTCAAGTCAGATTAAGTGACATGTGCCCACCACACAAAAACGTAGGTCCGTGACCCACCCCTATCGGGATATTTCTCACTAATGAGCACTAGCCAGCTGGTGAACCTCCAACCTGCCTCTTTCCCGGTTATATTTGAATCGTTTTTGCTCCTTTTTAGACCATAACGGTATATTTTTCAGCTAGTAGTCTACCCCATTGAACGGTTTAGTATCACAGTTTGCTAGCATTGACCATTTCACGGGCATGCGTAGAAAGAGTGAGTACACACGCTGCATTCGCACTGTATTCTGAGTGAAGTGATCGAAGAGCGTAAACCGTACACACAGCACTGATTTATCCTAAGAAGATGCTGCGTCCAACAAACCTGTTAGACATCGAGTAATTATTGAAACAGTTGACTGGGCGTTAGAGCAGCCTAGGGAGGCGGGTTGTACAGGTGGGATTTGTCGTTAAGCCTTAGGTCGTCGGCTGAATGTTTGAGTAACCGCCAGCCAAATGCCATGAAAGGCAGTTAAGGAGGAATAATCACCGATTGATTATGGTGACAAATGGTTGAAACAGTTAAAATCGATCTGGAGAACTAAAGTATTAGAGGAATATTGCACTGCTTCCTTTAGAAAGAAACCAGTTTAAGTAGTCGTTTGACGGCGAAAATTAAAATCGAGTATAAATGTTGTTCTGCTTATAACGACCATCTGAAATATATTTAATTAACAAGTTCTATAAGTTCACAGTTTTTTGTAGCCGGAAGTTCTTAATCACGGGGTTATCTGTTAGGGTTTAATATAGAAACGTTGCGGTGTCTACTTTTCAGGTGAACAGACAGTTACTGCTCGCAAGGGACTACGAGTGAGCTCTACAATTGGTCATGCCTACACACCAGGGCGTGAGTTCAGTTGAGCAGCACTCAGGCTTCGGAGACCGGTAGCCATCTCCTAATTCACGGTGTCCCCGCTTCCACGTACTTTCTCGCATGTGCACCGTTTCACCAAATTACCTAGCACTATCTCATTAACTAGGGTCATTGCTCATTAGACAGCATCGGATGTAGCAAGGGCACACGTTGCCTTTGTCAACTTGTATCCTCATTGGCGTCAGAAGGATATCCAGTTGTCTGTGTACAATCTACTTTATCCTAATGTTTGAAACTGTGATCTGCTCAAGACGAAGGTGTAAGGGGATCTGCTATGGATGATCATCATTGTCTCAGTTTATTAGCTCACGTCAACTGATATGATTGCGTAAGCAGCATAGTCGTTTTCCAGCGCGTATATGAAAAAAGAAAGGGATACACAATTACTTGATCAATTACCACAACTGCTTCGTAAATGTCCATTTGGTAATGTACATCTCAGTTCGTCTGCGCGGGTACTCCATCGCTTTCTGTTCCCTGAGGGTCTTCGACAGTTAGATAACACCGATGAAGTGATCGCTCAGTGACGACATAAGAAGACGCCAGCTATTTTTTGATGTAAACTGGCAGTTATCTTCTGTCCGACCGAGCACCTCACGATGACTCAGAATGTTGTTTAAAAAGAATATCTGACACGGGAACCTCCTGCGGTCAATGGCTTGCCTGTATGCATCAGACTACCAGTTATTTCATTCTTTTTTGTCCAGCTTCTCATTTGCCTGTTCTTTTAAAGAACAGGTATTTTTTCTGGGATATTCTTCTTTAACACGACAGGGAACAGTGGTCCGAACTGCAGTACCATCTTGTCGAGCCCATCCTATATGAATGAATAAATGAGCAGATGAATTAGTCGAGGACCAGACATACGTATCTATTACTGTTGAGTTGTAATGAGAAGCCAAAAACTGGCTCTAATTTTGCTTGTTTTTTTTGATGTCGTCGGTTACGCTTGTCGTAATCAACTGGGAATGTGGTTCAATATGTAATAACTTCCGATGAACTGCTCCTTCGAGTCCGTTTTATTTATGAGTAGATACTTCGATAAATTCAAGTGGTGTTTTTTGTTTAACCAAAATATAACTTTATTTTAATCCTATGATAATGAGAATACGTTTGTAATGTTATTAACGTTCTTGAAATATGCGTTATTTTTTCACAAAGACTCTCAGTTACTTTTTACTTTTGGTTTATATTCCTCAGATCACGACAGCCTGCTCTAGTGGAATATCAATTTTTGGACACAGTACGACATTGCCCTTCATATGGACAAATGAAATTTTCTGTCAAGGTACATTTCACGAACCACATGATAACAGTCCTAGCAAAAGGGCTTGCACATTTGTTTTGCAGTCATCAACATTTCAGTTTTGAGCCATATCTGTGGGTATAATGGCTCAACTTACAGGTGGTTTTGATAACCGTGCACGATGTTCTGTCTAACATGGTTGTACTTTGAAGAACTGAAGTTCTAGTCAGCATAACCCTCCGGACCAGTGCCACCACGTCAAGATCAGAGACAGCAGAATAAGTCCACACTGTCACAGAGAGTCTAACATCATTATATTTTTCAGTAATTGTCTGACACTTTGAATACGGTTTGGACTCCAACCCGGTAAACTCCACTTGCAATTTATCTCTATAAACGGGAGAGCTGACACATCATCGAGGATTTTGGTTACTTGGTACATGTCGAACCTCAATAACATCTGATTGTACCTTCTTCATAAAGACTGACCTTTCAACCAGCCTGTTTTGAAATTAGGTGCTACAACGAAACCCTTACCACGTCTTTCCAGAGTTACTGATCTTTGTCAATACTGTGAATGGAACACGTTCTCATAGAGCAACCATGTTGGTCACGTAATCACTGTGCTGTCATCAAGTACGGCCAAAGCATTAAACCTAAAAGTTCAGCCACATTCGTTTGTGAACAGTGTTCAGTCTGCGAAGTTATTCGACAGAAGACATGATAACCATCTTGTTAACTTAGGGCAATGTTCACATGATCAGGACTTCTGGGTCAAGTCAAAATATCTAACATTATTGTTGAATGGTCGGAGATATGCTTTGTCTTAAGTTGAAATTTACTCACATTTTACCACATCTTTCGCATTCCCATAGGCTTCCCGGCCAAGGTCATTTTAAAAATAAACACTAGACTGAAGTACTCCTCCTGTTATAGCTCCTTGAATAGCATCTATTGTAATGAATGTGGTTGTTCGTTTATGTGACAGTTCGGTCTTGCTACATGTGGAATTGGACCGGAACACAAATCTCGCTAGTGGACGTGATATACACTACCATGAAAATCTGACAGGGGAAAAACTCCTAGCTAGTGCTTTACTTTTGAAGGATACCTACTGAACAATCTGTCTGACTGTGAGACTTTTAATGTGTATTTTCATTTTAGGTATTACTATTGAGTAGTGGGATGTTTGGTTGTCCTACTTTGAATGCTATCCACACTTGACCACAGTCTTCGTATACACGTGGATTTTTCAGCCGTCATTTTTTTTGGAAGCAAACGTTATACTCGATCTTTACTCTTATTTGTGCTCTTCAATTGCACGCATCCTTTCTGTCACTATGTGGACCTCGTGATCCACCTTTGTTTGAGAGTAATGCTCAGATTGACGGATTGTCCACTACTAGGACTTCTCATCAAGTTGAAATTACCAAGTCCATTGAACTTGTTGAAAATTGCTGGGATTACGCAAATCCGATAAAAAACATGTCTACTTATTGCTAGACATGGCTTGCTGGGCCTTAGTTTCATACTGTGTTAGATTACCAAACCGGAGGTTCACGTATTCCAACACTCGGAAGAATACCTCAACGTGGCAGTGAGGTACGTCCGAAGGCTCACATCGAGCAGATCGCAGACAACATAAGCGACTAAACAAGCCATCGCCCAACGAGATCGGACAAACGGACGAGGAATGGCAGGCAGTAAAACCCCGGCATGTGACATCTGTCACACACACAAACTGGACAGAAGTGCATGACATGTGGGCGGAAGCCAGGGGTGTATTGTGGACCGGAATTTTGGTTCATAAAAGCGTGCGCACGTGACGTGGCAACTGGAGAGGTGAACAATAATGACTGTGCCTTATTGAACGTCTTTTCGCTACAGTATTAGTAACTTAGATCGAGCTGGGGTACGTACCTTACCTTATCCGAGTTTACAAATTGAGCGACCGACGGAACGGTGTAACTCTGAGTCTGTGATACTTGGTCGTTCAGGTCCTCTTCGAATATTCAGCTATCAATGTCTACTTTCAAGCCCAAGAACAGGAAGGAACCCTAGGAGTAACAACGATGAGGTCGGGGAGTAGACTTCTGGTAGCTAGACTTGACCAAACTTGATCACTCAGTGTTTAATCCTGTAGTGGTTTGGTTAAGCACCTAGTTTAACAGCAAGTGTCTGCCACAGTGAACACTAATTCCAAATGTCGCAACCGATTGACGCAACATTCTAGGTTGATATATGACCACTTTGCATAAAGAACTGGAAACGTTTATGGCTGTTTTATGTCAGTTTCATTGTCTGGATTGCAGTCGTCGTGTAGTTGAAACTCTGTAGCTGGAAATGATAAGGCAAATGGCGAGCATTTGAATTCACTGACTGGTTGTAACCTTTGTTTGTCTGAGTTGCTTATAACATAGTGACACTCAGTAGGTCAAGACAATCGCGATTATTAAAATTTTATCTAGAAATGCTCGAGTTCTTTAAAACAGATGCAAATGATGCAAACGGTAGTGAGGCTAGATGCTTGTCTGTCAAAATATTGAACGGTAACTACGCGTGATGTTGTCTGTTAGGCTTGAGCTCATCAAAAGATGAAAACAATAACATTCTACTTTTCCTCGAATTTACTTCGTTACCCGGTGAGTCGTTAACTCTGTTATGATTAAAAAGAGTGTAGAATCGAGAAGCCAGCGTTTGAATATACACCTCTGTTCATGTCTGAATGGTTTGATTACCCGCGCAAAGCTCTTGCTGGATTCATAAGGACAGGTTATCACTGTATCAGATCAGAAAAGACAGGCCGACGGTAACTTCATCGTGTGGTTCTTACATTATATATATATATATATGTATATTAATGTCGATAAGCCTCATGAACAATCGTCGATCGATTCCATCTGGTTCTGAATATGATGATGACCGTCGAGAACTTAAACGCAAGCTGATTAAAAGCTTTGGAAAGGCCGTGTGCACTACTTGGTTGAACAATCGAAAGAGATGGAATGAGCCTTTTTATCTGGGAATAGCAGAAGGCTTTTTTCCCTGATCCGTGGTTGTACTGACCGTCAAGTCGGTGTAACTGAGACTATATGTGAAAAAGATGGTTCATTTATCACTAATCAATCGCGCCAATTTGACAGTTGGGCTGAACATTTTGAAGATAAGTTCAGGTGACTTCAACCAGATTATGTAGACGACGGGACATGGTTGGTCAGTTATTACGTTCTAGACGGTCCTCCGTCGGAAGCAGAAGTGGTCCTAGAGCTAAAGTTATTGAAGCGTAATAAGGCTCCTGGACCAGATCTCCTCTATCACTCTCTTTTCAAGGATGGTGGGGAGAGGTTGATATCAGAGCTGACAAAACCCCTCCAGACGATATGGGAGACTGAAGGGGTGCCTCGTGATTGGTGCCTATCAACAGTCATTCCCGTTTTCAAAAAGGGGGCCCGAAGTCTATGTGACAATCACAGGGGCATCAGTTTGGTGTCTATTGCGTTCAAGTTACTCACTGGTCACATTTTACGTCGGCTTACTAAGCTCAGAGAAAGTCAGATACGCGAAGAACGGGCGGGATTTCGATCCGGTCGAGGGTGTGTTGATCACATTTATACCTTGCGACGGATTTTGAAACATCGGCACTGTTGCAGACAGCCGACAGTCGTGGTCTTTTTGGACCTGAATGCTACTTTCGATTCAGTTGCTCATAACGTTCTCTGGAGCTGTCTTCTCCGCAAGGGAGTACCAGAGAAATACGTGAATCTACTGAGATCACTGTATGCTCATTCTGCAAGCAGGGTGAGAGTTTATGGACAACTGTCTCGGGCGTTCATCACTTCTAGTGGTGTTCGTCAGGGGTGTCCGATTTCCCCCTTCCTGTTCAATTTTGTCATGGACGACATTCTGGAGGGTGCGCTTCAAGAATACAGTGAGCTTGATGTTGAGCTTCTTCCTGGCGCTAGGTTGACCGATCTGGAATATGCGGACGACACTGTCTTACTTAGCCCCTCTGCCGAAAACATGCATACCATGCTGGTTTGTATGGAATGCGCTTTGCACCTTCAAAGTGCAAAGTGTTGCTCCAAGACTGGGGCACTTCAACTCCTACTTTTTTCATTACAGGTAATCCGCTTGAGACTGTGGACAGTTTCACATACTTGGGTAGCACCATCTCGTCAGCCTGTAATATTGCTGGTGAGATATCAGCGATAATAGCAAATACACGCGCTGCCTTTCCCAAACTGCATCATGTCTGGCATCAGAAAGACGTTAGGTTGTAGCTGAAAGGAATAGTGTATATTGCTTACGTATGTTCCATTTTGCTCTATGGTTCGGAAACGTGGCCTGTTCGCAAGAAAGATATCAACAGGCTTGCTGTGTTTGACCATTGTTGTCTCCGCGAATTGGCCCATATTAAGTGGACTGATCGTGTGGGCAATGTGGCAGTTCGCCGACGCGTATTCCGTAACGCTCGGGATGCGCGATTAATTGGTCAACTACTCGCGGTTCACAGCTTGCGATGGTTAGGTCACGTACTTCGTATGCCAGCTGAGCGATTACCGTACCAAGCTTTATATAATGAGACCATCAACAGTTAGGTGAAACCACATGGTGGTCAAGTAACAACGTGGTCACGAAATATGAAGGCCCTGACTGTCCCATTGAACAGAGTGGATGGGTGTCGCCTACCTGGATGGGGTCCTCGTGATCCCTCAAACCGCTGGTTAGAGACGCTATCCGAGATGGCAATGTGTCGCATTCAATAGTGTACCGGCATCCATACCATTTCTAGTACTTCCGCTTAGTCTTCTTTTATTAATTTTAAACCTTCTTAGTAGCGTTTTCTTCCAGGATATTCCACGTCACCGTTGAGATGAGCGGCAATCCGAGCCACAGTACCTTTTGGTCAGGCTGATGGCTGCCATGATGATGATGAGGAGGAGGAGGAGGAGGTGGAAGAGAATGATGATGATGATGATGGTGATATTAGCCTTTATGTTTACACCATGTGACAAGCGGCTGAATGAAGCGGTTAACTATACTAGATACGTAACAAGCGGTGGTCTTATGATCAACGGCTTAAATTCCTGGTGCGAGTCCTGTTTAGATTATTCACAAGTGATTAGGCAAAAACATAACGAAATCAAGCGTTAGGTGTTTTTGTTTGCCATCTAAGTCTGGTTTGATGAAGAACCCACATATCTGGGCTCTTTGCCAAATACTTTATAGGTGGAACCACCCACTGGAGAGACCACTGCCGTTCAACCCCTTAATCTTCAAACCGACACTGCAAGATCGATTTCGTCTTTGTCTGGTCTTAGCTAGTAATTGCAGTTTAAACGAGGTTCGTACGGATAGCCCTTTTTGTTACAAGTCTACCAAGCTACCGATCCTATGGGAGTCTGTTGTGACGGTGGAAAACAATATAAACTGTAATGCATTGTGCTAAACACTTGGTGCATTGATAAACGGATTTGGCCTCCATCCCATTACCCGTAATCTGTAGGTGACCATAGATTTGAATGTATTTTACTTACTCAATACATATCACAATTCCTGCCTAGCAAACCGTTGGTAATGTTCAGATGAGAAGCATGGAAGAGAATAGTACGCTCCTACTAACTCATGTGTTACTCTCGTAAGCAAAATACATGTAGAAACTTATCGTTTATTTTCTACCAGCAGCATTATGGATAGCTTGGAAACAGGATAGTAAAAGAAGTATCAATCGCTTAATATTTCATGGAAGACTGATAAGAGACGTAACAACTTTTTCCCAAACCACTAGTGTGTTTTGTTTATTACCGTTATCTGAACTGAGTTGCAAAGTATTCTGTTTTTTCAGGGAGGCTAACTTTAGTCCATATTTTTAGTTGTCTTTCTATGGTAAAGCTATTATACAGTACGATTAAATCGACTGTGTAAAGTCGTTTGAATCGTTCCCACATCGTGTCCATACTTTCATCATCAGCGCTTACGTTTGTGTTTCTATTCACAGAATCTGGTCACGAACAAGAAATGTTTGCTGGGTTTGAGTCCAGTCGGGATCACGATTGAAGAGACCCAGAGTAACGTAATTAAATTCAATTGGTGAGCCAATCTTTTATCTTCCCGTTCTATTTGTTGACGTTTTCTTTGTTGACCAACGCTCAATACGTAATCAATCAGTTTCCCACCCCGTGAGTTGAACAGAACGGAGGCTTTTTGGTTGAAACGCTTTTATCAGTACCGCTTTAGCAGTGGTTTTGTATGCGACAAATAGTCAAAAAGCCATTTCTTCCCAACCTTCTAACCAGCGGACGCACAGTCTATAGGGTATGAAGAAGTCAAAGTGGCTGATTGCATTTGGTATTCGAACCAGACTCCTACGTAATCGGTCAGTCATCGAGATTTTGGTGCCGCTCCGCTTTAGATCGGCTTGGAGACCAACCATCATTATCGGAGCTTCCGACCTCCTAACATTGCTCACTATTCATCTAGATCTATGGTTCCTAAATTTGAAGAGAAAAATTGTTCAGCCAGCTAGAGATTACATTTCACATGCTGTTCTCGTTTTCAAACGGACGACATTAATAATACCAGTTCAGACAATAAGAGCGGAATGAGGACTATGACATCTTCAGAGTTACTGTCAATGGGGTGTGGATATACAGAACTGGAGAGTGAAGTTTGGTCGAAAAATATGGAATGGAACTCAGCACAGATGTACGCCATTTCCTAAATTGTGTTCGGGTACGTAGTCAATGGCCAAAGCACCCTTTCCGATTATCTAACGTGGTAAGTGGTTGACTAAGTGGTATACTGTTACCGTAAGATAATTACAAGTGGATGTGATCCTGTGTCCGATTTTTCATAAACCACTACTAAAGTTGATAAGTATAATTATTACTGGATCTGGTTTAAAGGATTTGTCACCTGTAATCTCTAAGACGCTTTCAAGGTTAGTTTTCTTCTGGTGTACTCATCGGATTGTGAGGCAGCAGCAAGATTTGGATCCTAAAAGCAATTAATTCGTAATCTTCCATAGTTCTTACGAGTTTCACGTGATAAGAGAACGTGTAAGTGAACTGTCACCACCCCTTGCCTCCTTTTGTTCCAACTAACCACGCCTCACCCAAGATATTTCGTTCATACTTGTTGCCACCGCGTGAGTTAAAGCTTGAACCGATATTTTCTGTTCTCCATAATCGCACTTAAACTGATACTTCACAGCGGTTGGTCTTGCCTTTTGTTTTGACGCCTCGAGTTGAACAACCAGCGGAACAGAAATTCCAGCGGATAGCTTTAATGTGACTAGTTTGTGAAATCTTATCCACTCTGCCACCGGTTCTATAAACACCACTTGAATTATGGAGGTGCATTTTGTATACTTGAAGTGTGTTGTCAATTTTAAATGACTTCAATAGCTATGAGCTACCTCAAGATTTTAGCCCTCATTATCCGTGATAACATGAACTGGATTTGAAAAAAGTTGTTTAAAAAAAGGAAATCCCCTGAAACATGTGATTCCATCGCTTTACTCCAACCAGATTCATTGAGAACTGGTCACTCCAGATGCAAACGTCTTTGCACAAACTTCCAACTGAATGACTCTCTCATACAAACTAAAGGAAGCGCTCATCAGTGCCAATCTAACCATATACTACTCAACTGCGCTACGAGTATTCAGCATTAGATTTTGAAAAAGTAAGGGCACAGGCTACAAAAGCCAAAATTCTTATGGACCCCTGAACCTATATTACACTGTTTATAAAATGTGATGGGCGGCAAATCGTATTTAGAGAGTCAGTCACTGTGTAACTATAGGATAAGGTTATTTTGAGGAAGGTGATCCGTGACAGAACGTAAATCCAACCAAAGTCCATCAGGTATACTGCAGGCTCACTTTAGTGTGCGACACACAAGCCGGCTAACAATGACAGGGAAGCGCGGAATGCAAATGTAATTTTTGGAATGATTTTGACGCTAACTCTTTTGGCGCCACGAATGTGTACGTCGGGCCCGAAGTTGAGTTCATCTGCTGTGGACGCTATCCCGTTAGACTATGTGACCATGGTTTGGACTGAATGTACGTGGACGCTGAATCACTGCTATTCATGTGGTTAATTCTGGTCTGCGAATTCGGTCAGTTACCCTACGCCGATTGCGACCGAGCGGTCCAAGTGGTGGAAAACTTTGTAAGCGATAATCAGATCACATGTTTTATAGTTAGTTTTGGGAGAATTGTTCTTGTTTCAGAAGCTTGCCCAGATGACGGCATGGCATATTCTCTAAAAGGTGAATGTCCCTCACGAGGATTTTAATTATAACTTCGCTCAGTTGATGTACCATGGAATTCTCAAATCACGAACCTTGGAGGAATGTGTTCGATTTTCATGTCTAATAATCCGCACGAGCTAACAATTGCAGAAGTAAGCAGACAAGGATTCAGATCAAACATAGAAAGAAACTAAAATTGACATCTTCCAGCTTCGTAAGTGACACTTGTTGAATTATTGCCACGACATTGGTCATGGCAGCGTTAACGGGGGAGGTATATGCGTGGTTTAGGTCATCTCATGCATGCCATTTGCCTTACTACGTCAATTCTAATCTTCTTGTAACAGATCTACATTGTTAATCGAACATACTGATAACTTAACTGCTGACAAGATTGGTCAAGATCAGCCTGTGGGTTGATAGAGGTAGTGGACTTATTTCTGAAGGAGCCGTCAAAGTCATGGTTAGTACTCGTTTTACAATTCGAATCACGAATATCCTTCAATGAAATAACTATCATCATGTTCATCTCTGCTATGAATAATTAGCACTCAGTTTGGTCAAGTGCATTTGTGAGATGAGTGTCCGCCTATCGCAACGGAGACGATAAAACTATGATCGGTATTTGAGATTGTGCATAGGCAAACCGTGGACTGAAGCGCATTTTCCACGTCGAATATATATCTCAACCCCATTGTTGCACCACGCAATTTTTGTGCCACCTACCGGCGCAGCCAGCTCGTTAGTGCTTTTTTTAAGGTTTTTATAGCTTTTCGTGCTTAAACTAATAACCTAAGGAATATATAGTTCCTCTGTTAAAAAGTATCCATACTTATACTTTCAATGCATCATTGTATCAGGTTACAAATTGCGGGATTTTCTCGAAAACACAAGCAGCTGCTAATTCACATCAGAGAAGAGGTAAAAAAAGTTGGCAAGTTTCTCCTCTTTGTTAAGTCTGTTTCTACCACCACATCAAGTTGAATATTGTTGGTGTTTGCATTACCGGGCAA
Organism: Paragonimus skrjabini miyazakii; assembly: GCA_014338405.1. Taxonomy (NCBI): domain Eukaryota; kingdom Metazoa; phylum Platyhelminthes; class Trematoda; order Plagiorchiida; family Troglotrematidae; genus Paragonimus; species Paragonimus skrjabini miyazakii. The sequence continues at coordinate 42,830 of JTDE01003999.1, forward strand.
GTAAACTCCAGGCATAACAAAATAACGATATTGACGTTAAGTTGCGTTTAAAATTTAAAACTATTTTCACGTGGTTTCAGTTAACATTCCGCTATCTACCTTCAGATTTGTGATAAAATTTAATTGCAGAGTCAGAGGGTAATTTAGGACCATAATTTTGTTTGCATCTGGAATGACAATCAGCGGTTCCAGTTAGAAGCGACAAGTCCTGTTGACAATTTTGCATCACACGGATGTCCAAAATGGTGCCATTGTTTTTGACGGAGGATGATGTAAAATTTTCATAACTAACCGAATTTCGGAACATATTTCGTATTGACCACAACCAACTTGCATGCTGGATTAAAGTCACGTGTTCACATGGTCCGTTTGCTAAATAATTGGCAACTGGTGTAAATCTTTTATCTATCCATTTTTCGTTCAAGGGCGCAAAATTTACTTACCACTTCGCAGTTGATGACGTCAAGCATTGTCAGCAGATGATCAAACGCTGCAAAAGGTCTCTTCTGTTCTACAGGTGAGTCTACGACTGAATTTGTAAGCACAAAAGTGAACTTCGAGGTCATGGTAGCCACAGGGACAGTTAAACTAATTAAATTATTTAGGCTACTCATAAGTAGTCAGGGTTAACTATGAAATGTACGGAATAAACCCATATTGTATCGAGAACACTGCACAGAAGGCGATCACGATCACTCGTTTAGCATGGAAAAAACTTTGGCCTCAAGCTGATTGGTGGTCATTATTGGTGTTCTGCTGATAATTATCATCATATACAACAGCCTATGAGTGGTTGACACTGATTCTTAGGTACCCTAGGACCCTCATTAATGCGGGTCGCCAATGGGGAAATTATCACGGAATTGCTGGGTTCGAATGACTTTCTTCTGCTCACAAGACCTAACACAAGGTGTAGAGCACAAGGAAAGAATCCGTTCGTTTCTTCTTGAATAGGTTGCCTAAATTGTACTGTTCCTGCGCTAACAAAGTACCTTGTGAACTTTCAATGGGTGACGGTTTTACATTTCGTGATGGAAACTACTAATTATTAAGCGGTAATACTGGACGATGCGTAATCAAAATAAATTATGAAGGAATCGATCAGACTTTCAGTGTTGATAAACCTCATGATGTCAGGCTTTAGATAAATATCCTCACTGTTTTGTACTGTTCAATGTCAAAAGATCTGGGTGTTAAACGAGGAAACAAAAAGCTATTTAAGCTACAACAGTATGTGGAGTTATAGGGAACAAAAGAACCCATCGGAATCAAATTGAATAGAGTAAAGAACGTGAAGAAATAAGATACATATAGGTGCAAACACAAGGCTCATCCATCTTATACGCACACCGAGGAATCTGTTAAACACACAACCTCAGGGGTTTTGCTCAATAATGCTGATTTATGTTGCCTCCAGACTGGTTACTCAGTGACCGACCATACTTCCCATGAAGACACACCTGAACACATTGTCAGTTAGCAGTATCTTTTATATAGCATATTTATTGAAGTCCGGAACCCGGTAACAAGGTTTGCTTTTTTGGTGTACTCATCAGTTTTTATTACAGTAGATCTCTTTCATCGCTTGGTCTAGATTGTACGGTGCACCAACAAAAATGTTTTTGAGTTATTTATACAATAGAACAATATGGATTACGCACCCTCATCCAATGTTTCCCAACAACCACGAAACTGGTCATGTGTTTCCGGCAAAGTTTGACTATTAAATATGGTCTGCTCATAACAAATTAATTTCTAGCTACACACTAATTTTCTGCATATTTCCTGCAACTGTTCCTTACATCTGCGTTAATCTGTGGACTTCACTGAATCTAAAAAACGTGAAAACCTAAATTACACACGATGTTTGTGAGTCGTTGGAGGTAACTGAGTTGTTCACATACAATGGGAGCTGTATCGGCGTTGGTAGCATTTCTGCTGAGAGCACATTTCCTATGGCTAAGGTTCGGATAGTACCTGCCAACTTACACAATCGGTGGAGTCGGCCTGATCTCAGTCTCTCTGTGAATGGCCGAGTGTATAACGCCATTGCAAGAGCGGCCGTATTTCATCGCTGCAAAACCTGGTCTATCGGCTCAGAGGATATTTACGGAGTATTCGTTTGCGATCATCAATGTCTCGGAAACATTAGCGGCGTGTGGTGAAAACACCATGGCAGCAACAAAGTAATCCGCCAACGTGTCTCAGCAGTGGGTAGGCTCTATCGACCACTGAACATACTTATCTCGTCTCAAGTTCCGTTGGCTTGGCCACAACCTACAAATGCAAACTCACAGCTTGCCACACCTCGACTTGTTCGTCAATGTTAAGTTAAGCCGGAAGCGACAGTCTGGTGGTCGGGTTCGGGGTACGAAACCACTCACACTGAAGTTTAATTCATTAAGATGTTCCCGGCTTCCTGGCTCAGCACCGAAGGACAAGAATCAAGTTCGATTGAGAATGCTCTCTGATGCAATGAAGAATAGAAGTCAACAGCACTCTTGCTGCAAATCTCTGTGTGTATCGGTGCAATCTTTTATCTCTCTTTCTCCTTCCTTACATTGTATCACTTTTGTCAGTTTATATGGTATTACGTGTTGAATATAAACGTATATTACATGCGAATATACATTTTCAACTTTGACTCATATTCGTGAGTGGCGGGATTCGGATTGGATTTAGACCCACATTAGTCCACGAAATTGCATAGTAATAGATCATGAAAACTGTAGGAAGAAACTTCCTGAATCAGAAAACGAGTCATTGGTCTCACGGATGCTGGCTCGCTGTTGTATGCAACACACTGTTATATACCAGAGCGCTTCTAAATGGCGATGTGAACAATCGCGCATTGTTCAACCTAGCAGACAGCGCCTCATAATTTTGTTTAGTGTGACGGTTAAGACTTTCACAGCAATATGACTACGTCATGAACTGATCACCATGTTGTTCCTTTCAATCGCCGGCACGTGCACTGAATATCGTTCAGTTTGGCAAACTCCTCTCCTGACTTATAGGGTATGTGGTTCCATCATCTTGGATTGTGCAGTTTCATTATCTAGGTTACTGGTCGTGAACTGTAAGGCTTCCCAAATGCGCGCTGATGGACTGTTCCGTTTCTCACGTAATCAGCCCATTCGATATGGGTCAACTGGCAGAGGCGGCGATTGTCGAATACCGAGAGCATGATGGAGTGTTTCACACGAAGGCGCCTGGCCTCTAATCCGTGAACCGGCAGTGAGCTCGCACGCAAACTGCAAATCACCCTTTTTCCTGCTAATCAGACGCGTCTGAGACGCTAGGATCGGGAACGCACATTTCTGAGGCAGAGTACACGTTCACCTCCGGACTCGAAATAGTGCTCGCCATAGCAATGTGTAAAACCATTCGTCGAGCAGGATAACCTTGAAAGCGTCTTTCTGGTAACATCACGTCATTCCTACCAGGTGCGGGGAATTCACAACCAACGCAGTAAACAAACAAATAAATAAAAGAGTCAGGAACCGATAAGGCTTTGATGTTTAAATAATAGAATAACATCGTCTGAAGTGATTGAACGAGCCTGTGGGATTGGACGACTCCAATATCATTTGCACAGACAGTTGGCCAATTAAGCAAAGTAATTATTGTCAAGTTAGCTGTGGCGGTCGATCCACTATGTATTCATATTTTCTAACGGTAGTCTTGGGCGATGCTGTAGGAAGTGTCCACATATGAGCCGTGCTTAATTCTGTCGAAACCAGTCTGTTTGGCTGGCGTAACCTATTACTGAGTTTCGCGTATCCTTTCTTCTCTGTTGATCGGCTCACCATTCTCAATATTCCGTTAAATTCCCCAAACTTTTACTAATCCACAGATCTTTCGGTTCAACTGTTCCCTGCATCTACTTCAAAATACTTTCATACACGTCGGATTAATTAAGTCTTTGACCTCTTCTCCTCATCACAATAATGATTAATTGATAAATTTTAACCATACCCTGTGAGTTGATATACTGGGACACGATTGGTTCATCGATCAGATGACACTTCCATAGACAAGCTTCGGTTGACCTGAATTGACCCGATTCCATAAGCGCGACGACGCAACCGGCGGTTGTTTGTCCACTGATATGCATGAATGAGCACGTCGTTCCACACGTGTGTATGCATGGTTGCTAGCGCAAAGCGGTGTTTTTCTGTACCCCATTTCCTGTTCGTCTTCTTGTGACCCGAAAAAGGAACAAAATTTAGGGTGATGTCTACAGTTTGTTTGTGATAATTCACCTCTTGTAACCAATGGAGTAATTGATATTATCATGATTATTAATGCGCACTAGTGCGTATGCATATTTTGGTGTGAGTATATTTCATACTGGCAATCAAACTAGAATGTGTGATGGAGATAATAACCTAGAACATAGTATTTATGTATTCCGTGCAGATACTGTGTTAACTTGACCTAAGTATACTACAAATCGCTGTAAGGATTTACTAATCCTTGTACGAATCCGGTGATATTTTCACCGAATTGCTGACTCTGTTGCTGTCATGTTCGGGCAATTCTGTCCCGTTTTGTAGGTGATCCGAACATCATAATGACAGGGAAACTTCCTAAGGTGTTGACCACCATACGTCCCAGACTAATTATATCCGCCATCGAATAAACTTTTCGAATGAGTAAGTATGCTGAATGAATGCTCCTCAAGTGTAAAAAAAGGACAAAGTTATTCGCGAACTTTACAGTTACCTAATTACACAGAATGATGGCCGTTCACCTCACGCCTGAATTATAGTATAGTGTGAGTAAAACGTCGTCCGTAATAGACACCGATAATGCCCTGAAGACATGTTGGAAACGACCTGTGCTGCGCTAAATGAACTACTAAGCTATGTTGGATGCACAATGTTGTCATGTTTGACGTAGTTACCCATCAGTCTCTCGTGGGTTTCACCAAATTACCACGGAGATAAGATGATCCATTGGGATTTTCCTTGTGGTTATGGCTGGAATGTATCGTCGCATGCCGTAGTGAGACGGGAGTGTAACAGAGTCCAAATTTTACAGTTCAAGGCCTCGTAGGGTACATACCGCATAGGAGAGTGCAGTGTCTCTCATTGGTTTGAGTCAAGTATCATATTTTTCACAAGTGGATCTCTTCTGAATCAGTAAATCTCTGGTACCATTGCTTACAAGATTCCCATGTATGAGTTGAAGCGCTTATTCAATACGGATCGTTTGCGTAACTACGAGCTCATGCTACGAGGGTCTTACACAACAGGTGTTTCTCTTCCATATGCTTGAGTGTGCATAGCACGTGACTATTCGTATGTTGGCTTGCGATGGTCAATTGAAGTCGTGCATAGAATCAGCACATGTAGTTAGCACGTTTGTTGTGAAAGAACTTTGTTATCACACTCACCGCTAGACCTCGTGATTACGTTGTGTGTGAGAATCATCGATATTTTCTGTGGCGAAGGCAGAAACAAAAGCAGAAAAGTTTCTTTCTGTTACAAGCTCGAGCAAAAAGCTCTGTCGTTTGACAGTGTAGTACGGAAAAGTGAATCGGCGTGCGAACTTAATGGTTATAAAAAAGAGAATAAATGAATATTCCCTCTTGATTTTCGAACGAGGGTGTTTTTGATCTGGTGTAAACACATTCACACTCATTCTTGAATTTCATCGAATGATGAAGATATTGCACATTGGTTGGCAGACTTAAACGTCTGATTGTAAAAATGTGTGGGTCGAAAGCTTTCTTACCCAAGCTATTCCATTAGCCAATGATAATTGGTGTATTGCTGAATTGACTTGTTAGACCTGAGGGTCTTTTGGATAGAACTACTTTAGAAACTTATTCTGACCGTTTCAACCCTTAATTTGACACTAGTCAACATGTAGGATCGATATGAAGGTGAATATCATAAAACTCGCGATAAGCTAGTGGTAATGACGCCTGACTAACAATCCTATGGTCGTGGGTTCGAGTTCGGTGCCCACGATTATCTCTGTCTAGGTCCGGATAGTGTAACAGCCACCCACCTACATGCGACACTAAGTGTTAGTTGACTGCATGTACACGATGGGGCGCAAAAACTGAGAGCCAATTGACTGTCACTAAACGTTGCATTTTGATGAACATTGATTTTTGTGTACGTGATCAGTGTGAACTGTCAAGCTGAGGAGACAGATTGTATTTGTCAAGACCGGTGTGGTGTAAGTCGCAGGCTGAGACAGACCGCTTAATTCGCCTGGGTAATGATATGTCATCGAATTTTACTAGTACTAGTGTCCATGAGGATATCGAAGACACGTAACACATTTGCAAACCCTTGTCATTTATATCGTCACAGCATGTTCCCTTGGTTAGAGGAACAGTTTACAAGGCGTGTACGTGCTCAATCTTGGCCCACATATAAGTAAAAGTTGTCTATATGTTGTTGGTATTCGGCCATCATCGTCTCCACCAATTAGCCTTCAGTTAGTGAACTGACTGTATGACCAATGTAGCGTATTCGAGAAATCCACAGGTTTGCGGTCGCTAACCGTGGTAATGACAATGTACAATCTAAGCTGGTTGCAGAAATCACTCACTGTGTTACCATCAACTAGCCTGTCACATTGTACAGTGAAGTGGTCATTAGCTATAAGAACTAAGAAAGCCATGTTTAAAAAGGTAGATGTCGGTTACTAGATAGGACACTGTGGTGTTCCATCTCGTTGACTGGAAAAACCCTAGATCATAGCTAGTTGACGTAGTCACTGGCAAGTCTGTATCCAAAAGATAGTTGACTCTTCTTTATGGATTTTTACTGGTTCTATTTATTTCTCTTTTGATAGTTTTACTCAGTAATAAATCTACAACATCGTGACCTATTGTTACTGAGGACGACAAACTAAATTATGATAGTCATGGTTACGAACGATAACTATAAATGTGTGTTTGCAGGCACACTGATATCGACGTCACTTTCAGTTAAAGTCACTGTGGTCGTTAACAATGCACACCTCTGATAAAGTAACCAGTACCCCTGTTGTGACTAAAATTGACGCTTGGCCTGGGAAGTTGTTCATTTCTAGACATTTTTGCAAGGTATTTGAGATTACACAAATACAAGCACCATTTGTTCGACTGACGTTCATTCACCCCCACTTTTAGAAGCGCTTCGCTAGTTACTTCTTTAATGCATCCCGCACAGTCACCATAGATGTTTTCAACCATCAACTTTATCTGCTTACCTTCCTGACCTTGAGAACTATCCCTTGGTTTCCGCGCGTTCAACCTGTGACATACTACTCATTAGCGACGGCCATTGTAGTCCACTATGGTTTCACCGTTCTCCAAAATCGGAAGTGTGTGGTATATGAGGGTGATGTGATATGACTCCATAGGCTGTTATCTGTTGGGGTGACAGGTTAAGCTGCAGTTCTTTCACTTGGCCCAGACCGACCTTCGGCACCTGCCCTGATGCAAACTGCGATCGATTTGATGGTCTATTTTCCTTAGGTCATCTAACCGAATTCGTTTGTGGTAAGTCGTTCCGTTCCATTCATCCAAGAACAACTCATTCAGCTAACCGCAGTGGCCGCGGCATATTGTGAAACTTAGTCAAGGTGCGAACGGATACTTGTCGCGTCGCCATCCTACTCAAATTGCCTATGAAAGTTCAGGGCGTATGGCATTATTCAAAGATTTTCAATGTGGCTGCCTCGTACTTTTTGCCTGCCCAATGGTTTCGTCTTCGTCTGAAGCAACATTTACAACGTCATATTTTACGTCACGGGAGATTTCTGTCCAGATAGTCTTTCATCTGTTCCCAAGGCTACTATGAACAGAAGTGCTCGTTGGAAGTACATCTCGAAAATTTCCCTTCAGCGTATAGGTCACATTTAATAAAATCAGTTTATCTCGTAGCTGCGGTTACATCTAATCAGAATTGTCGATCCTGCAAGAAACATTTGGTGCAAACTAACCGAGACCGAGATTGAATTGTTTCCGGGATGAATTGAGCGGTCACCGTCCAACTGAATCATACAAACTCTGCACTATATTGTGAAATCGTACCGAGTATGTGGCAAACTAATCGCGTAGACTTGCGTTCCGGTCTGACATGTTTGCTTTAGCGCTAACGACAAATGATGATTTAAACACAGAACAGCAGTCATGGACAGCTCTCAAAAGCTTCAAAATCAGATAAAAGATGCGAAAGAACAATCGCCACAAGTGTGTTAGCAGGTACAGAGACGAGATGGTGACTCGCACAACGTCAAGTCACAGACACAAAGTCACCAGAATGGCGAGATCGTTCAAAAATGACACTACGGGGGTATCACTTTTTTTATGGTCGTTCGCGTTTTGTGGAACACGCTGAATAACATGTGGGCTGACCATCTGAAAGAAAAAGGTAGAGAGTTAAATGTAAGCGAAAACTTTGTAACGCTTGCGCAACACTTTTCATGTTGTTACATTCTCACTTACTGGGATTACTCGCCTCAGAAAATGATACTGTAGCTTATTTTCTTTAAGGGCCAGGTACCGTTTTTACGTTTCACGGTCATCGGTATAAACCATAAAGTTTATTGTAGTATGATTATATGCTAAGCAGGGGTTTGTGCAAACCCTTTTTCTTATCCAGGTTTCGAAGATTTTCAAAATTCATTAGGTCTTGTATCAGTTGATCGTCCCTTGATTTCATCCATTACGTATCGCATGAATGTTTTGCTATGGGGGAGCAATGTCTTCCTGACCATATCTGTAATTCGTAAGCTTTTCATTACCTGTGATTTTTACTGCCAAAGTGACCGCACATTTTCTCACACAAATCGATCGGATAATCGAACCCGTTTGCTTTTGGTAATGTATCCTGATTATAACTCCCTTTTGCTTCATTCGTTCGACCTAGAAATGAACTCTCTCGAATGAACTCTCCCCAATCATCCGGAATAATGTATCCCGGACAGGTAGACCAAAGTCCCACTACCCAACTAACTAACTATACCAACACTCTTGGTAAGTTGGCTCTGTATGTAGCCAAAGCATCACCAATGTCACCTGCATTCATCATACTATTTTGTGATCAGCAAGTTTGACTCACTAATCTCACTAGTCCAAATTTAATTTGCGGTAAATGCCGAATGCTAATTCCCCCGGCTTGCGCTGACGCGTGTAGTTCAATGTGTGCGTGCGTGTTGTGAAAAGGGTACACTGGATAAGGAGTACGCCAGTAGAACCGCATGTAGTGCGGGGTAATCCAGTTACGGTGATGGTTATGCAGAGACGTCCTATCCCCTCTAACACAATGACAGACTAAATGGGGGATGATATTACTAATCCTGTGCGGTTACAGCCCACATGTAATCATGATGTCTGTCGTTCAACAATACCGCTATCGAGTCGATCAAGCGGAGCTTTTTGCCTACTGGTTTCCCCGCTCCGTACTATGAGAATATGGCACGGAATGGTCCCGATTCGTGTTGTCGCTCCTTGATCCAACCAGCAGGGCACAACCCTGTTACGACATCACACAGTTGCGGCTTCTTTTCTGAACAGGCAAATTATCCCACTACGTGTTCCTTCACCAGGCCACACTGATGAGACCCTCCGCGGATGAAGCACTTAAATGTGCTGGTATCTCTCTATGTCACCTGCAGTGAAAATCGGCATACGCTGATGACTTGGAATAGCTTTCAAAGGTGAACTGCACTAAGTTAGGGAAGCCTGAGGGGGTAACCGACAAAACTCTTGATGCAGACAGGCACATACAGACCGAAAGGAGTGGAGTTTTATTTATTTAACAAACTTATCACCAGTAGGGCTGAGATTTTTTAAATCATAAACGGATGCTTATTTTGGATTATTCGCATCCATAACTATTGGTACAGTATGTAATTCTGCTACAGAACTAAATGAAAATAAGTAATCGGATATTGTTTCATTCGAACTGCAAAGCTCCATTCGACGGTGCAAGTAATCATCAGGATACTAGTTTTATTCATAAAAATCCGACAGAGTAGAAACGTTTGAATGGCAACCAAGGTCGTCTGGTTTCAGTCTGCTTAATTTTGTTCTCCAGAATTATCTTGAACATCGAGTTTATCGTGAAAGACAGAAGACCGTTGTATATCTCACACCGATCGTTATACGGGAGTGCAACTAACTTACTAAGATTTCACCGTTTTATATTAAAAGAATGCCACAGTGTAAGCTTAATAATGATGGATATTTCGGGCGTTTAGAGAAATGAAACTTGACATTCATTTTCGCACTTCTTGTTCTCATCAATTATTTTCCATTATTTTCCACTGTGAATACTCATTTTATATATTATCTGCATGGTATTGTTAGACATGCAACCTTAGAAGCTGCTGCGTTCTATCTGTACGCGATAATTCGTTATTGGTCCCAAGGATACTCACTTTGTCTCTCAGTAAGTCTGTACAGTTACTTACGTAGTAAATACCATCGTTGGGAGACTTTCGAACCAACTCCTATATCGACTTACTAGTAAGTCGCGACTCACTTGATCTGGTGAATACAATCAAAGATATCATCTTGAGTGGGCAATCGATGTTTTCTCTTGACGTCGCTTCCTTATTTACCAAAGTCCCGTTAAGAGAGACTATAGTATATCTATGAGTGTATCGAGGGTTCTGACATAGATATTCAGATATCACCGGCCGCTCTCAAACAGTTACTCTATCTGTGTACTTACAACGTGCAGTTTAAATTCAACGAAGAACTTTATCGACAGAAGGACGGTGTCGCAATGGGATCACCGTTGGGACCACTGTTTGCAGATGTTTTCATGGCGAAGTTAGAAAACAAACAACTGAGTTCAGCGGTAGACCAATATAGTTTTTATAAGAGGTACGTGGACGACATCCTTTGCGTGCTCGATAACAACGTAGACCCGACCGATATATTGGCTGGATTCTACGACGCGCACCAAAATTTACAATTCGCGTTGGAGACCGAAGCAAATAATCAATTAGGCTTTTTAGATGTACGTTTGCGTCGCCGCGCGGGTGACTCAATTCAACGCGCGATATACAGAAAGGGCACGTGGAATGGTCAGTACATTCATTTCAATCGTTTTGTACCACTCGCCCTGAAAAAAACCTAATCAACTGTTTGACGGACAGGGCTGTCAGAATTTGCACGGTTGATACTGTAGCCGAAGAATTGATTTTCATACGTACAGTATTCATAAAAGATGGCTACCCGGAAAGGTTCACAGACAGAGTTATGCAACAACAGAACGAAAGGGACTTGCTGTATCAAGCGGAAAAGAATACTGTACACATCAGGTTACCCTTCAAGGATGACACGCTAGCTGCAACCATCACACGTAGACTCATAAGGGCAGTTAGTGCAACATTTTACGCTGCTAAATTACGTGCCTACTTCACATTGAATCCGGTTTTGTGCCCACGACTAAAAGATGAAGTGCCTGTTTCTGCAGCCTCATTTTGTGTGTATTCATTCACTTGTTCTTGTGGAACTAGTTCTGTTGGCCGCAGGACCAGACGTTTATCTGAACGGATCCGGGAACATCACCCAGCTTGGCTCAACAGTGGAATAACGAAATCTGTCAACAGTGCCATACTATCGCACCTGGTGGATTCGAATCACTCTGTCAATGTGACGGAAGTATTTCACCTAATCTACCCAGTCAAAGCTACCCAGTCGAGGGCAGTGAGACGTAGGGTTCTGTCCACAGCTGAAACTATCGCAATTCGTCTGTACAACCCACCCCTGTGTGCCCAAAAACGTTTTGTTCAGGCTTTGGATCTGCCATGGATAACCCCACACTCTGTTAGCCTGTCAAGACCCACGGTTCAAGTGGGTACTTGGTTGCAGCGTGACATTGAACTGACTGACCCGATTTACCACCCGTTCCCCGTTCACCCCATTTAATGATTCCCCTGTTAAATTCGTGTAACGTATTTAGCCTGATGATGAATCACTGAAAACGAGCTTGTTCGTTACACAGTATTTGTCAAGACTACACTGGGAATTCTCGCGCGATTAATAGTATGTGGTTGTACACCTGAATGACTACCAATAAACGGTTGTTTGACTAAGCTGCCGTCTCCGTTGTACGCTGCGCAGAGAACCATTCACTCACTAACTTTCTGCGCCGTCGAAAGTTGGTCAGAACATGCAACGGCAACTCGCCTTGTTTAGATCAATCGCCTTTTTTGGATGTGGGTTATGCTACATGTGCGTGTGTGATAATTTAGCGCGATGACAAACAATCAGTGCCCATCACTGTCACTGAATATCACCACAGCCATTCACCGCGTCTCAAACTCACCCCATTTCTGGACACCTGGACCGCGGTTTTGTGCGCACTGGTGGTGCGCGCGAGATAGCTGAATAACCCTGTTTCGAACAATCTGGACTGTTCTCGGTCACTTGGCGCGCCCTGTCAGTTCGCACACGTTCGCTGGCCGACCTAGCCAATCGTAGCGCACATTCGCGTGCACCGCGCACGCACCTGTGTCAGGAGCCTCAGTATTCTATTTGGGAGCAAATCCCGCATGCATACATTTACGTAGGCTCAGCCGCTTTCCATTCAAAATCCCTTGGCGAGCGGTCGGTCTGCATGTGTTTCTAGGTCTCACAGTCGCCGCTGCTTTTGTTATTACACCGGCCAGCGTTCGGCAGGCTGGATCTGGCGTTTTGATTTACCCTAACAAAGTCTTTCTGTATTCGTTTTAGTTTCGCACGCGTCACCAATTTGCACACCTGGGTGAGTGGATCACGAATCGGTCGGCGATACGGTTCGCAAGCCCATTATTTCTCACTTGATTGAGCTTGATTTCATGTTTCATTTGTTCTCCATTTATCCTGTTTGCTTGAATTCCTCTTTAGAATCGATTAGCCTGAGATCGAATTAGCAGCTTTGTTTGATAACGAAAATTGAGTCGACGAGTTTTTCGTTTAGTTTCTTTAAATGCTGCTGAGACGCGTGAAACTTTGTTACCCAGCCTCTGAATACTGTGTAAATCCTGAAACGTTCTCACAACACGAATGCGAAATCTACTCCTTGTTGTGCGTTTGGAGCACGCTGTACAACACGTGAGCAGATATCTCAGTCAACTTAATGCTTCATTAGCTGGCCAACTCCTAGGTGACCATAATATGTTTTATCTTGAAAACAATTGTTTCTCAAAGTAAACCTGAAAACAGAAATCGGAAACAACGGACTGTGCAACTGTTTTCCCAACGAATTTTTCTGTATCTCAGCAGCTACATACTACACTCATTATTACTCTAATTTCTATGCTCAACAATCGCGCTGGTGGATTCTAACGTGAACTTTTTCAAAAATCCTGCGGGGGTCAGTCGACCTCTTGTTGTGGCTTCGTAGTTCAGGTGGTAGAACGATCGATGTGTATGGGCATGCTGTTTCTGTTGCTGGTTTGAATTCAATCGAAGCCTTAATTTTTCACAATTGAGTCTCATCTAAAACATACTATACTATTGACACTTATATAGCAGAATCAAACAACGCTTGTGGAAAAAAGATACAAATATGTTTGTGGTCGTGTATTTCTTTCTACCACTCGTGTTTGTCTACGATATATGAACACAAACACTGCAGTACCTACCTGATTATTTGCAACGAAACACGCCTAACAACTTGGTGAACTTGTGCACGTGTAGGGGACGGAAACTGGAAGGGATTCACGGAATCTATCAATACAGTTATTCAGAAAAACAAAGTCTTTGTATATGTAAAGAGTCAGCCGACTAAATGGGAACTGACCTTCTCCAACCTTGAAGTTCAGAGTTTGGCCTTCAAGAAAATGCAGCAGACTCAGTTATTAACAGCGGTAAATGAGTTGAGTAGTTAACTGTTGAACGTAGACAATGACACGCCACACATTTCTCATGGTTCTTCAAATCTGTCGGCATATAGAGTGTTTAAACCCAAAAGTGTTGCAACTGAAGTATTAAAACAATCATATCTCCACTTTTCAAGTGTGCTTAAGGTCTACAGTCATTTTCAACTCCATATAATCTTGTTCATTATTTTGTAAATGCATGCAAACCACTCCCCATTGACTCTATCGTCTTCTGGACAGTAGTCCTTCGTTTTCTAACCAAAAAGTTCCAGATTCTTTCAATCTCTAAGACACACTTATCTAACTGTAGTGATGTTCATTTTTACAATCTTATTGACTCCATACTGGTTTAACACTGCTAAGAATAAAATTCGTCTACCTACAACACTTTTTCCGATTCCCTTCATTCTGTTACTGAAAATCCTAAGGTGAATCATAATCTGTTCTACAGCTAAGTCGCAGCACACAAAAGGTTGACATTTCGTAACTGAAAACCTCTGTTGGACTTACCTATACAGATGTAGAGGCGACCAAGACTGTGCATAACTGCAAATCACGAACGACTTTTGAGCACATGGGAAGCAACCTAATTGAGTTAACCCTAAGTTCAATGTTACAAGTCAGAATCAAATTCGATGACCAACTAACTCAAAAGCCACCCACTTCAGACTGGATATCCTTTGTAGAACAGCTTACAGTACTCTCTAGTCGCTTCTTGTCATCTGATTGTCTACCGACTCCCTGGAACCATTTTACAATCACACCTGTCTTCAAAGATGCAAGTTGAGATTACTTAGCAAAATGTCGGCCAACAGAGCTGCTTTCAGTGGTCTCTAAAGTAATGGAGAACTTATTAGATGACTCTTTTCGGGCCATCGGACCACCATCGAAGAGCAATATAGTTCCCGTAAAGGGATACTCAGGAGTCACGAATCTGCTGATTGCTAGTGACTTTTGGACGAAGGCCATCGACGTTAGACTGACCATAAATGTGGTATATCTTGACTGTTCCAAAGCCTTGGATAAGGTTGATCATTCCGTTTTGCCAGAGAAACTCCATAGTTAAGGCCTTGATGATCGCCTACTCATATGGCTTGGGGGTTATTTAACAGACCGTAGTTTCAACGTCAGGGTGAGTGGACAGTTGTCACTGTGTTTCCTAGCCAACAGCGGCATTCGTCTAAGTTCAAACTGAGACTCTTTGTCATTCATTCCTTTCGTTTTTGAACTACACAGTATGGTCAACTCGCTGAGGTTGCTTCAAGCTATGGCGAGTTCTAGAGTACCTGGAAGATGTGGTAATTGTACAGAATGATTTGGACTGCTCAACTCAATGGTCCACTGAAAACACCTCGATGTTCACTGTCAACAAGTTTAAAATCATGAACATTCGCAATCAAAATTGTGTCGATTATTACTTTGGCAACACAAAGATACTTCGGTCAGTAGATGAAAGAGGCCTAAGAACGACAGGGGCAGACCATTTGAGTCTACCTAAAAATCGTGCTGTCATGGCTAAGAATAACCTGAACTCCTTAAGAAGAATTTGTGGAACCTTTTATCGTGGAGTTTTTTCATTGTGTTCGTCATCATAATCCACGTACACTTAAAAACGTACACACAGGCCTGTCGTCATTATCTTAAAAGGATTCGGTACTTGTTGAAAGTGTTCAAACACGTACCACTTAATTAATTATGAGGCTCAGGAAAATCCCCAACCTAGAAAGACTGACAGAATTAGGTCAACTGTCAATGAATTACAGACACCTCAGAAGAGACTCAGTTCATACCTATACAATACTCCACACACCCGGTCATCTACTAACACCTCTCCCACTGAATAAGGATGAACGTTTAATGAGTCACTCGCTGAAACTGAGTCATGGAACTGGCAGGTTTCTATGTAGACAAAACTGCTTCACAGTTGGAGCCGGTTCACAAAGGGATGCGTGCCCCAACTCTGTGGTCTTGGCTAAATCGGCTGAGTTTTGAAATACTACTCGATCGACACATACGTGGTGGGCCATTTGCATTACACGTTTTCTGACCGTTATTCTGGTTCAGCCTCACAGATCATCTGCGCACTTCTCACTAAATGTTTTTTCAGTGTCTTTTAACGTTCGTTGTTGCAGTGATTGAAGCCAGCAGCTTCATTGAATTTACCTTTTATTTGTTTCCTTTCAGTTTTTCTCTATATCCATAAACCACTCAACACAATTTTTTTACCGACCAGTTCAGAGACAGGGACGCATATTCAAAGATTTTTCTCACTCACTCTGTAACAATCTATGAGGTTATGTGGATTTTCTCAAATTTATATCCACGTACTTTACTTCGTCTCGTTTCATATGTCAACATGCCCGTCCATATAGTTTATTTGATATTCCTCACTTAACAAAGTTAATTGACTGTAAAGTTGAATTAATAGTTTAATTGAATATTCTGTCTGTTCACAGTTTGGTTGTGTGAATGACGAATGACACATTAAAGTGTATTACGTAATTTCTTGAGTTGACTTTATTTCTCTTGGTTCTGATCACTAAGTTTTTGTTGTATCATTGATTTATTGTTGGATAGTCACATGATTGACTCCAGTTAGGCCATTGTTGTAAACGAATGTAGAAGAACGGAAAGACGAACTGTCATTACTCATGTTATTATCATTCAAGCATTGAGTAACTCGTAAGGGACCTGCTTAGTTCTTGATTTGTCATTTCTCGTCACTTAGCTCAATGTTGAGTTCTTTGGTGCCTTCATCCTAGTTAGTTGAATGCCATACGTTGTTTGCACAAATGTCTGTTCTTCATTCTTTTTTATTCTCTCCAGATCTATTCCTCCTCAACATCAAGATGCCGGAAATTTTCATGGGTCTGGTGCCGCTCCTAACGTCGTGATTCACACGCGGCTGCCGATCGATGTGGATTACCTTCGGTGGGTTTTGCTACTCAACTGCTTGTAGTACACTCGAAGTTTCGTACTAACCTTTCATTGTCCATAGGACCGATTGTATCGAATTTTGGTCGATTGTTGATTTTGATAAACTAGCTGAGATAATTCGTAGTTTTATACGCGTGTGATTTTTCCACTGTGAAGCAGCAGACATGTTATCTTACTAAACGGACTTATGACTGAGTGGTGAGTTCGTCATATTAAAACATTTGGAATGTTATGCAAAACAGACGGCGCCCCAGTTACAAAATTGCGACATTGACAGCTAAAAGACGTATGTTGAAATGCTGTGAAATGCCATTAAATGTTTTACTTATTGTTAATATTGGCCACGTCAGTAATTAACCGCAACGACTAAAGTGAGGTTGCGCACAGTATTTTAAGATCACACAATGGAGTATGACAATGTCTAACAGAGGCATACTTCGGACGAACGTTCTCAGAAACCTTTACAACTAGTACACTTTACCTGTATCGACCACAATAATGGTACTACCCTTTCATGCTCTTGGATAGATTTACCAACACAGCCGACAGAACATCGGAATGAACCTGACAGAAGCGACACGACATAATGTAAACCGGCTATCCTAATAAATTCCACAAGTGAACTCATGAACGGTTGCGGTATCCGTTTTCGCAGTAGTTTGTCAGAGTGATCGGACCCAAAGCAAGCACGCGTATAGTAGTCACCACAAATGGCTTGCGCTGTACCACTTTTGATTCCAGTCCCACACCATGTATCCGGAACAAGATCAGGAGTCGTGTTAATAAGGTTTCTGTGTCCACCCGATCAGTGCTGGTTAGCCAAAATGAAGGTTATTACGAAATTGAAACCGTTATCTCTCGGAAGCACAAAATAGAGAGACTAACGGTAAGTTCTAAGATGGGAAGAAATGTATTGAAAATATAAAACAGGAAGTAGATCGGTATGGTAATACATAGTATTACGCTTCAGATAAAATGAGAGAAAATGAACAAAAATATCAAGATTCGAATCAACAACCACATCACACTTTCACCATACGATGTATCAACAAACCTGAAGAAAAGAAGCGAGAGATCCGGCTTTATGAAAAGAAGACCGGATGATTTAACAAACGACGGTGGTCGTTGGTTGAAACGAACGAAGAACAGATAAAGCTGACATCAGTTGAGTCCAAATTACCTGCCATCTTTCCGTTACGGTGTACTGTGAGTACAAGACGGCCAGCGCATTCGCTGCCGTATTCGTCCTGACGTCATTTACTCATATCACCACGAACTATGACACCTACAGTTCCTTTGCGTAATGTGCGCTCGAATTTACGGCCGCGCAGCTGTCACTCACTGAACCTTTGTGCGCCTATTCGGACCGTATTCCTTCATACGGTCTGGCCCAAAGCTAATTCCACTCGAAACTAAAGTCGATATTACCTCACGAAAGGCTTACTTTGCAAAATCCTAGTATCGCAACTTCTGTCTGCAAGAAAGTCGTCCACCTATTTCGATTGGTCGGATGTTAGGCTGTCGTGAGATTGGAGCTCCAACCTCTCGGAAATAAAAGTAGACCCCAGTGGTATGTTCTAAACTAGGTAAGATATACTGAAAATGTAAGATCAGAAGAGTTTTAATACACATGCACATATGAGTATACTCCACACAGGATTGGGAGACAGTCAGAAATTTATATTTTGACTGAGAAACCCAACGAAACTTTTGACTTCAACAATAAAAATAAGGGAGCAAGTGGTTTGTCAAATGATAGAATTTTTTGATTGACACAAATCATATATATGCATATATACATAACTATGAGCTTTGGAATACAGTATTTTTAAACCTCGTTGTTTATGGATTCTTTGAGCAATTCAAAACTACAATTCAAAGATTACGGAAAGGTTAGATACAGTTACTGCCTGTCATGGCCAAAACAGTTATGTCTGCCTGCTAACTTGGAGGAGAGAGTATGGCTTAAGCTTGGTCATCCGTGGTAAGTCTTTCTAATCGAGAAATAAGTCACTAAATTAGTTCGAAACAAGCCATCGTCGTGATCTATCCTATGCAGTTATCATTCTTCTGACTTGATTGGGTGTGCCAGCTACATGTTCAGCAATTTGAACATTCTGGACTAAACTATCCATCCGTTTTCTCCTTTAATCGATTTGAGCCAACAGTAAATATATAACATTTTGTTCTATCCATCAGTCCGTCCTTGATTGTACCCGTGAGTGAACATTATCCGCAACCTCCTGTCTTGGCCACCGCTGATGCTTCTTTGGAATCCTACGCGGACCACTCCCACCATCCATCACATTATTCTCAAAACAGGTCATCCACTCGTCTGATGCATACGGTACACACACGATCGCCACCACCAATTGAAAGACCACCCAACCCGTATCACGTGCCACCGGCTCACGTATATTATCGACCACGGGGCTGTGCCACCCTTACGGAATTCAGTGACGCACAAAGGTGAACTGACTGGTTGTTAACTAGTCCTAGTAGATTGGGTTTTCATACGTTTCACAGCACCTTCGGATTTCTCGATTGGTCTAATACTTCACGTAATCACTGGCGACAAGCAAGCAAGCGAAAGCCGACATCATTCTGATGAACTAGAATACCTTTGACAAAAAATATTCTTACTATGAAACTTCGAATGGAGACCGTTTACAATGCTACCAAAAACGGCACCACCTCAAGCATCGTTGACAGCGCATCAAGAATGTTAGTTAGCAACATCGGATACGTTGTCAGAAATGTCGGCTTGTCGGACCCGTTAGTGTGAACATTGCCACTATCTGGATAGGTTTATTGTTACTTAAGGGCTGGTAATACGAGAGGAAAATGAACATCTCATGAAAGTTGTCACATTTTCACTTACAGCCCGGTCGTTTGTTTGTAAGACGTAGCATTCTGCTGTTTGTTCCTAGAACTCAGACGAGTAGATTAATTTTGATTGTGTGTGGTACTGACAAGTAAACTCTTCACCATTACAGGCTAACAACTATTTGTTTTCGGATGTCTAGAGTAGGTTCTGTGAGAGTGATTAATATAACTTTCTAATACTGCACAATTCGCCAGTTGTGAGCATCTTTAATCAACGGGTAATAAATGTCTTGTGATTCATGTTCTTTATGTGTCAACTAAATCTAATAATCACTATGTTCTTGTTATGAGTTTAATTGCACCACTCATGCTCTACATCGGTCTGTGCTTTCTCTGGTTCATTTAAGAACCGTTTTAAATTCACGTCAAACATACGTTTCCGATCCATGAAAATGCGATTCGAATATATACGCGTTGAAAGGCTCATAACTAAACGAAGTACCGTGCCGTTCGGTCCAGGGTCGATAACATCACCAGCTTCAAGGGTGTGTAAACACATAAGTAGTATCAAACATCAGCTGTATAATGTGAGGATGGAATATTTCGGATCACATTTTCTGACACAGATTCAGTGTCGATGAACAGTTCTATACTGTTCCAACCAGACAATCAGATCGTAGTTGTGCCATCGGAAGCTTGTACCTTTCAATTCAATCTGTGCTATATTTCATCGTTTGCTTACTTACACCTCCATAACCTGATTCGTTCCAACTTCATGACTGTCATGTGTGGTAGTTGCGTCTGTTTTCCCCCCCCCCCCCCAGTCCTGATCTCCTTCAATGATAGTTACG
>JTDE01004000.1:0-14402 GCA_014338405.1 Paragonimus skrjabini miyazakii
TTTGGAAAGCAGCGCAATCACAAGCGCTTTGTTCAATTAAACCGACAACTCCGTGATCAAAATTTCTTAGTTAGGTTGAAGTAACTGTCTTCACTCTCGTTTGTGAGTAGTATAGCACGTACATTCGGGAACTGGAAAGCAAGCCTCAATACCAGGAAGACGACGGACCATAAGCGACTGTCGAGATAGTGTGTACGTACTATGGGAGAAAGGCCACCAAGGCGAATGACAACGTACTGTTACCCAGTGTGTGTGAATGCACGTCAGCGGTGCAAATTAGTGCACGTGTTCGTGGTCCTATGTTTTAACATGACCTGTACGGGAGTTCGTCCAATGTACAACTTTGCAGGTCAAGCGTCTTTTGCGGTCTCAACAGTAGTAAGTAAAATCCCCGAACTTCTATTAAAGAACTTGTTTGATTTTGTCAACATACAAAAATGGTTAGTCAGGGTACTATCATTAATTCCTAATTTTGTCCTAACCCCACTGGATATGTACTTCTGTGGCTGTCGATCGTTAGTTGAGAAAAATCAGGATGTATTGTACTGACTAATATATATTTGTAAAGTAAATTGTAATTATGATTACATTCACATTTGACGACAGATCCCGTACATGGAAAAACCATTTGACCGATCCACTCCGAAGAATAACGTTTAAATTTGTGAAAATTGAAACTTACTATGTCGTCTCAGTAACAAAAAGTCACGATTAGCAACTTCAACCCGACTAGTATGATGTGATAACAGGGTTGTATATTAGAGTGACTGACATATCTATTTTCTCCATTCTCATAACGTTTGAGTAACCTATTCGAGGGCTCTTGTGACTGGGTGTTGACACGAACAAGTGTGGTATTGAGTCATTGGCAAGTGGTCAATCACTGCTAGCCTACAAAATTGAGCTCCCTAGTTCAGTCTGGACGGAATATGAATGTATGCGACTGGCGCACACCAATTAGCTAATGATACTTTAATTTAGTGTCACTAGTACAACAAACTTGGTCAACAGAAGGCGAGTAATGCTCTACTTGCAAGAACACGGATGGTGTAAGGATAGTTTATTCAAAAATGAACATATGGGGTATATGCTTCAAGACTGCTTCAAACACAAAGTCATTTACACATTACACACATGCCAGAGTGCACCCCAATGTTCTTGTATTTTCCTCCGGTCACTCCAATACTTAAATACTTGTTTACGCCCGACTACTGACGAGTAGTATAGTGTGATCGTTCATCTTCACTACACTAGTTCCCTTAGGCCATTCATAAGTAACCTAACAATAACTGACTAATTAACCTTGATCATTTCACAACGAGGAAGAAACAAACTGATGGCCACAGGATAGATCAATTTAACCACCGAATAGAAAAAGTTAACCGAAAGCGTCCGCTTGAATTAGTGGTTGTATATTAAAGGTTACATGCTCATTCATGGATTAACTCGTTTCACAGAGAACACAAATTCATTCAGACAGTTCCAATGTTCATCTAGTTGACATCTGACTAGAGGAATATCAGTCACCTGCATTGATTTGAAACTGTATCTTGGCGGAAGAAAATTATGAACTCTGGCATTTCGATGAGTTCAGTTTTAAGTTTCTGGAGGGTACGAACCACACTAGCCCAGTACTATCGGTCAAGTTGAGAGGCACAACCTAAAACAACAGCATACTTGAAAATAGGCGCAACATTAGAAGCAACTAAAACTGGACACGGACAGCTGCACCCGTTTAGATGACCAAAGCCAAAGTACGCCTGCGAATAACACTCCCAACAAGTGGCTTGTGCGACACTACTTGTAGTTGTACTCACATACACAGTGTAAACCCGAAGAAATAAAACCAGGAAGCGAGTGAGTAGAGACCTTTGTGCAACAGCTGATCAATACCGGGTATCCAAGTAGTAGGTTACCATGAAAAGGAATACCCTCATGTCTCGGATACAAGACAAAAAACTACAATGCTGAGGTCAAAGCCGAGAAGAACAATATGGAATATACAAGGCAAAGGTAGTTCAAAATAAGAATACATATTACTAAACTATAGATGGAATGAGGAGGAAAAACAAAACGTCTAAAGTTGGACTGAGAAGCAGCCAAATTATTCATCATGCAGAAGATTAACCAACAAATCAACAAAGCAAAGAAAATATAGAAGGCCACAATGACCTCAGTTTTCAAAAAGGACAGGAGGTGGGTGAACGATCGATTGCGGTCGTTTGTTAATGCGATAGAAAAAATAGATACACTCGACATAACCTACTTGAACCTTACATGCATGCTGTCTCTTCGCTGACGATGTGCTTTGAGTACACTGATGATCTAATTATACCAGAAAGTTAGCGAATTTGCTGCCATATTTATCGCAACCCCATAGAGACATGTAATCACGACATGTGGCACATATGGTTTATTTGAGTTCCGCGCGCTTCCGTTCACGGTCCCGCAACCGTTACTCACTGAATCTATGGACGCCTATTCAAATTGTATTCATCTAAATGCCGCGGCTTAAAATCGGGTACTCCCGATGTCTAAAATCGATATCACAACGCGAAAAACTTACCAAGATGACACCCTGGTTTCTCAGTTTTTAACCACCAGGATTTAGTTGGCAATAATTGCTTCGAAATACCGTAATCGCCCATCTGACAGACTTCACCTCATCAATGAAGTTGGTTGAGCAAAAAGGTGGCTTCCATTCCGTGCATTTCCGCTCGCCAAAGTACTCCAATGTTCGGAACCATGTCCGAACGCGGAATACCTAAGAAAAGTCTTAGACATTGCATGTGAAAACGGGTCAGATGACGCGCATTCCACCGATACTAAGTCCAAGTTTCATTGCCAAACAACAACGTGGACGGCACTTTTGAACGGTAGACGAAGAGTTTAGTAGCCACCTCCGAGCTGCGGTTCTTCCAGATGCGGTTTTAAGGACGTCCAAAAGCAGCGCTAGTCTTCGCCACACCGGCCTTCAACTTGCGGTCCCAATAGCAGAGATCTGTGTAATATCTCTGTACATACATAGTCCAGGTGTGGACAAATCATGTCAATCATTCACATAAACATACACGGAGAAAGAGCTTGGAGATAGCATACTACCTGGTTTTTGAGAATCGAAGGTGATTTGCATCTGGGTCCGAAAGTATGGCGTATTTGTTCAGTACGATAGCCCCTGGAGAGCCCTAAGTAAGGAAGCTGAAGATCGGTACATTGCGAGAAATCAAAAGGCTAACTCAGGGTGCAGGGGCCAAATGAATTATTAAAATCCAACTATCAGCATCCAACGGGTTCATATCAAGGAGAAGACAGAAATAACTAAAGAAGTCAGCAATTGTAAGACGGACCGGTTTTCTTCATACGCGAACAGTGCCTCAGTCTTGACTGGAATTTTCATATTCGTTTAGCAAAGACAACAATCTGCCAGAACTCTCAGTATGGTTATTTGACGCACAGTAAAGTGAAGTTTCATATTTTCTAACTACCTATTAACGTTATATTCTTGTCGATCTTCATTTTAGTCACTCACTTACCCTACCCCACTTGGTTTATATATTGTTCATTATGGCTGTGTACTGTTGGCCACAACGTTTCATTTCGTCTCTGCGACCTTGCCCAGGAGAACTCCGCACAATCGGAAACACTCTAGCCCTGGGTGTACTTTGATTGGGCACGAAGCTGCGTTGCCTTATGAGTCCGTTGGCAGAACGTACATCCCAAAAGTATATACAACACTTTTTAGACTTCATAAGTCAGTCCTTCTCATAAAAAGCGGTACGGTGACCTTGTCAAACCCAGCATGTTTGAGCATCCACTCTTGAGCGAATCGCTGGAGCGCATAAAATCAAGTGTAAGCAGTAGTTGAGCACCTTTCGGAAACAATTCTGCTCCAAGGGTCAAGTGAAAAGTATACCTGACCCGACAGATTTTGTATGGTTTTGTGAGGGTATTTGCTTGCCGCATTAAGTTGGTAGAATCAACAGAAAATCCGGCAAACATCAAGTGATCTCTAAGACTGATGTCCGATGCCCTTCGGCAATTACGTGTTGCGTATAGGAGTGAAGCATTCGCTCAAGGAATGTGATTACAAATTGAGCAGAATGAAGCAAATCGTGCCTGACCACACCTTAGACGGTCTCAAAAAGGCGAATTAGATGAACGAAATTTCATAACTTATAACTTTACTTCTCTTAATTTGGTTATTCACTAAATTGATACAGGGGTTACACTTCAATTTGAACATCACCCACAATTGATCGCAGCTGTCGCATTCTCATAGATTATCCAGTCGGCCCCTTTCGAAAGAAAGCACTAGACTGGAGTTTCGCTCTCATTAGAGCTCGTCAGTAGTGCATATCATCGCCACTGCCGGGACTTGAACCACGGACACGCTGTTCATGAAGCAACCGTGTTTACCACTGCACCATTCACCTCACGTTATCATATGTGAACACTCAACCACTTTCGCTTGTGAGTAATGATCAGTGGTTACAATCGTGTTCTGATAAACGGATGTCCCAGGATTTAAGTAATCGTTATTTTGTTAGCAATCACGAGTAGTGGCGGGACTTTGGTTTATACTCATCGAAAATCACTCACAACTGGTCCATTTGAGTTCGAAGGTTACGATGAAATATGAGCAATGTTCAACTTAAAAATAATTGAATACCAGACTGCTCATCAGGTTTGACGAGATGAGAGACTTCGATTTATCTCGAAAATCCTAATCGCTGAGATATAGATTGGAGTGAACGGGATAGTTATCATGCCACCTACCGAGACGACCAGACAATCTGAAAATTATTCACAGACAAATGCAGTTGAGCGTTTGCAAACGATAATTCGACCATGCCTAGTGTGGGGTAATAGACGCATTGGTTAACACGGTTGCTTCATCAAAGCGCGGCAGGATTTCGACTTCCGGTCGTGGGAATGATGTACACTACTGACGATCTCTGACAAGTCCAAAACTCGAAAGCTGTTTTTTAATGGGCTCAACGGAATCTCTATGGAAGTTCGACAGCCGTGATCGGTCGTGAGTTACGTCCAATCTTTATAATAGTTACTTGTCTTTCCTCCAAGTCTAGGCAGCCTAACACTATACCAACCTGCGCGTAAGCACGCTACCATACGGCATTCGGTGCTAAACTGAATAGCACCGACAAGTCTAGGAATTTAATTTCAACAGGTTGAACATATTAATATTGTCTACCACGACTTGTCATCACTTTTCAGGGTTGGTTTCTTCATAACACCTATAAGCTACAAGGGGTTTAGAACAGTCTTGATGAAGCAATAAACTTCTGGTCGTTGTTGAGATGTAGTACTGTCTTGCCCACAGCTTGCACTCAAATCAGTCGGGTTCCATGGGATTAAAGTGCATTCCCCTTAACAACAAATGCCTCTCCAGAAGAAACGCTTTTGTACCCACCCGACATGTAATACTGCGTAACGATCAGCGTTGTGGTAGTCATTTGGATGCATGTCAGAATATTCTGGAACATTTATCATATTGACTGTCGTTTTGTGCATCATTCCATCAAGTGCATTCTGGAGCAGGGGATTTCATTTAAACCCTGACTGCGTACTCGGTTTTCTAGATGATAATCATGTATCCATCTGTTTTGTTTTTATTCCAAAATGCGTTATAACGCACCTAGTTACGTTGATCGTCACCGCTTTATCGTATCGTACACTGTGTTGAGATATACTTAACGATCTAGGTTAATTCAGGTGTCAACGTACGTTTTAACAAGCATGCTGCTCACACTGACCTTGTCTATAAATTTCCACGGACTTATTACCAGTTGACTGAACACTCAGTTTTGTGAGTTATCCAGTAGAGAAACGATCGGTACAGTAATTGATATGGTTAACCATATAGTGTACATAGTTCGTAGATAACTCATTTTTGTACGTTTTCGTATATACCGCGTTGTCAAGTTCAACCGTATACTTGTTTGAATGCGTGACCATCATATTTTAAATTTGGTGATCAACACGAAAAAACGAGAATTACCGCGCACCATCTCTGTCTTTTTCTTTTAAGTGGATTTTTTGGGCTGGTGAAGTAATTGTGCGGTGAAATATTTTATCCCCACGTATCTGCTGACCTACCGATGCTCAACGTTCGTCACCCCACACAGGATGTGGAATTACCTATCGGTCGTCTTCCGAACCTGCTCTCTGGCGTTGTCTTTCTCTCGTGTGGTAGTCTGTTCAATTCAGCAGACCTTGACTTATCAGTGAGTCGTTCCCATGTTATTGATACATCCTCTGTTCATTTTGTGCGCACACCTTTTGCACCTATCCGTTACCGTTACAACTTTTCCTCGGTGTTACCATATTTTGGTCATTTTTATCACGTGATTGATAAACCTACTACAACCGTTACATCCAGGTGGTTTATCTTCTCAGTCTGATATTCGTGTTAACGCTGGAGACATAAAGAAACCGAAAAGAAGTACGAAGTACCAACTGGGGACAACTCTCAAGAAAAGTGTTCTTCTTAAAAAGGTTTCTGTTGTGGTCCGTTATTCACCTGCCTTACTCTATCCGGTGTATATTGACTATGTCTGAGGTGAATTTAAATTTCTCTCTCAACTTCAAGCACATGTTTGGCTTGCTGCTTGTAAAATGCATGTTTGGATACTAAGGAGAGAAGACATATATCGAGTTATATTGACAAGTTGTTTACTTTCTTTAGTCACGAACGCAAAACATTGTTACTAGCTGACGTTATAGACTGTGTCTGTTTCTATAAGTGACATGTAGATGATATCTTGAATTTTACCACTGATATTCACTCTGTTTTACTTCTAAATCTTCTTAATTCCGATCATCCTAATTTGTCTGTTTCTTATGTGAAAGTGTTAGGGCGTCCACTCTGTTACCGTCCCAAGCCGCCTTCGTCGTGAGAAAGAAAAAAAACGATTGACTCAGTCCTAATTAGCGGAACTGTTCAAATCGGTCAAGACTTTTTATACCGCTATGCCCATTAGCGACCCTAACTTTTTTCTTTCGGTAACTGTCCTCTTTGATGTCTTGGAAATGTTTGGTCATTACGCACCCTATAAATACTTTGTAATTGTCGCCTTTGTCACACACGTGTTGAGGCAGAAAAAAGCGGTTTACTTTGTACGCTACATTTGGCTTGTCTTGGGAACCAAATCGTGGGAGAGTTGTCATTTTCGAGACCGAGATTTCCGTGTTGATTAGTACCGGGACCAGAATCCGATTTGTATCAAGTGCACCACTATATCGAGAACGAACCAGCGTATCGTTTAGGAGGGTTTACAACAGAAAGAAAACAAATGACTATCTTTTCTAGAAATTTCGCCTGCTAGACGGCAGAATGGCTCGCTACAACGCTCAGTGCACGAAAGAAGCCGCCTAGAACGATAAGTATTTGCAATTTTCTTCTTTTACACCAATTTCTTATAAACGAAGTCTGACGCGAACCCTGTTTCACAGAGCCCGACAGATCTGCATCGATGACTCTTTGCAAAGAGAAGAGGAAAGACTAAGGAAGGCGCTGTTGACAAACAGATATCATGAGGAGTTTATCGATATTCACAGCTAGGAAAAACTGATCAAGACTACCGTGAGTAAGGTGCCTAAGAAATAGGTCTTTCTGAACCTACCTTTCTAAGACGATCATATGTATTAACTAACGTAAATCGAAGACTACAGTTTGTTCTAACTCGTTCATATTGTGGTAGACTGTCAGGCAGGAAGTGCGAGCATTCCAACTCTCGGCAGGACACCTCAACACAGGGGGGAGGTGCGTTCAAAACCCACAGCGAGCGGGTGGAGGACGGCACGGGCGACCGGATGAGTCATCGCTCGACCGGATCCGACCAACGGGCGAGACATGGCAGCCGGAATAGAATGGATGACCAAATTGAAGGCGTGATTATTCAAACACTCTCAGGAATATGTTGATACGGCTGTAGAGTACGGTCAAAGCCCATAGTGGATATACGGAGGACAACACGAGCGACCGGACAAGCAATCGCTCAACGAAATCAGATCAACGGACGAGGAATAGCAGGCAGAAAACCCGCGGATAGAAGGCGCCAATCACACACCTAAACCGGGTAGAAGTGCACACAACGTGTGAGCGGAAACCGGAGGGTGTTGTGCACTGCAATTGTGATTAAAAATCGCAAGCGTGCATGTGGCATGATAACTAGCGAGTTGGGCAATAGAGATTGTGCTTTACTGGACGCCTTTTCGCTACAATATCCTGTGGCTGAATTGTGGTGTTCTTCAACTTGTCCATAATCATGATCTACGGAAATGCTCTGTCTTAAATGTAATCTATCAGTTCACTTATAGTTGCAGTGACGTCTGTATTTGCAGAACAGATTAGTGCCTACGACAAAGAATGACTGAACATACGCCAAAGTGGTTAATGCTCACGATGACGTAACAGGCAATGGCGATGAAGCGAGTGGGCCAAGATCCAACATCATTCATTACAGAGGATATCACGAAAACGGGTCACGCTGTTGAACCCACCAATTCGTTTCATGTGTTGTTGCGTAATCGGAATCCTAAACGGCTTACCTTCTCCGAGGTAATGCTAATCACTACTCACCGACCGGTCCTGTGTGTGCATAAACTGTTGACTCGTGCACTTTGTCTGCTCTGAAACTGATAACAGCCCATATTTAATGTAAGCCCAATCGTTAACCGTTTCCACTGCTGTTGCTGTCCCCATGTCCTGTATACACTAAGTTTTCGATATTTACACTATTGATGAGTAGTCGAGGATTTGGTAAATTTCAAGTTGAACATCACTCATAGTTGATCTCAGCCTTCGCGTTCAGACAGACTTTCCAAACAGACTCTTTCGAAAAGAAGCACTAGACTCATTACAGCTTTCACTAGAGCTCGTCAGTAATACATATCCTCGCCACGAGCAGGATTAGAACTTCGGTCACGCCTTCATGAGATAACCATATTGACCACTGCACCCTTGATCTTACATTAGGCAAGACCGAATTATCATAAGTGGACGTTCAACCACCTTCATTTGTGATCAAGGATTAGATTGCCCGATCGTCTCAAGAGGGGACACAATAACTGTCCTGTTAACTCCAACCGACAACCCGGTGATTAGGACTTCCGAGACAGGTCGAAATCTCCAATCTGATTAAACGTGCAAGGTGATATTTTAGATTACTGATGAGTGTCCAGGATTCGGTTAACTTCAAGTTAAGCATCACTCACATCCTTTTCGAAAGAGGCGGGCTGATATGTTTGTCTGAATGCAAAAGCTGCGATCATATATGAGTGATGTTCAACCTGAAATTAACCAAATCCCCGATTACTCATCAGTACCCCCAAAATATTGTCTAGCCTGTTTAAACAGATCGGAGATGTGGACCTGTCTGCAAAGTGTGCTAGTCGCGGGGTTATTGATTGGAGTTAACAGAACAGTTTCGACATTTCTTCTATTTGTGAACAGGGGAGATTCGGCCAAACCTCTGATGCATAGGAAAGCATTGAGCGTGAGCCACCGTTACATGGCAAGCGAGAAAGCAAATTTCCAAAGTCTACTGTAGGATCATATAGTCGAATGACGGTTATGTTATCTGTAACAATGAATTCGGGATTTTTTCACTTAAAACGGTCTTCTGACGGGTACAGAGTTTCTACCGATGTTTTGATACATTAGATAATCAGTAGGCATTCGTGTGATACTACTTATTTTTAAATGACAAAATATCTGAACATATCTTCTACAAAAGCCCATGTAAACGTCAAACACGTCGCATTACCTGTTAGGAGGCGTTTGTTAAGGAAGCTTCAAATGTTTGTGAAAAAGGAGTTATTTGTTTGAATGAGTTGCTCTGTGTTTCAATAAACAAACCCTAACAGAAATGCTAAGTCAATTCATATATTTCTCAGCTGATATACGTAGGCACTACTGAAACTCAGCGGATTTTTGTAAGTAGGGTTGAAAGCATTATTGTACATCCTCATGTCACTAAGTGTGTAATATGTGATCCTTACCAGTGGTGGTTGCTAACACTGTGCACTAGTCTTCCACATCAAACTGTCATGAACCACTTGATCGGGGTGCTATTGAAAACCTCATAGAAACCAGGAGAGTAAACAGAACAGGTGCATGTATCCTAGTTTGACGCCAGTTCTTGGTCGCCTGTGGGGATCGATATCCTCTTGGTTTACTTCAGAATGCCAGATATGAGTAACAATGACAAGGCAACAAAATACCTCATATATTCTTGTCTTAGCAACAAATACTGCATTAAGGTGAAATACGAATCTCATCTAGCCGCTAGTACAACACATAA
Source organism: Paragonimus skrjabini miyazakii (assembly GCA_014338405.1). Taxonomy (NCBI): domain Eukaryota; kingdom Metazoa; phylum Platyhelminthes; class Trematoda; order Plagiorchiida; family Troglotrematidae; genus Paragonimus; species Paragonimus skrjabini miyazakii. The sequence goes on from JTDE01004000.1 coordinate 10,326, forward strand.
TAACGACTTTGACTGGGCCACCGACATACACGTATGTCGTTTATTTTGAAGAGCAATATACATATCTTCGTTCAAGGAAAGAACAAACAGTGACACCAAAAGTAAGCAACAGAGATGTAAAAAAGTTGAATGCGAAAACAAGCTGTCTGTCAAATGTGAGACGTTGCATGGTTAGCGACATTCAACAATTGACAATTCCCCTCACAAGAATAGCAAGCGTTAATGCGCCAGTCATCAAATGAAAAGTTATATGTGGCGTATATGCTGAACAGTTTTAGAATGTAAAATATAATACATGAAAAATAATGAAAAGAAAATAAGCGAACGATCAGTCTCACAAAATCAAAAAGCTCTTCAGGGCACAAAAGTGCTATCGCAATCAAGGCTCACGCATCGGGACAGAAAAATGTCCTTCATAGTGTCAGAGAGGTGGCAACAGTTAACGCCAGGTTCCCCGCATAAATGCATCGTAGGTTTTTATGGAACCTAGAACAGTCAGTAGACATAAATCCGTGACTGCGTAGGAGGGCAGCCCCAGTCGAAGAATAGCGTTACTCGATGAAGGAAATATAATACCACGAAAAGAGATTATCACAGGTGAATGAGAAACAGAGTTCACATCACAGCCCAAAGTATGGAGGACCGATTGAATAGCGGCATTATGAGAGTCGGTCCCGTACTTCGCAATCTTGTTTGTCCAAGCAAATTGGCTTCGATAATCATCCACTATACTGACATTAAGCACTACAGCAGCACTGTCACGGACCACGATGACATCGGGTTTGATGAACGAGCTCGCTGTTGGTACTCGCAGCTCCTCGAAGACTGTATAGCCCAATTTGTGCAGTCGCTTCGCCAGGTCTTTAGCCACACGGTCGTGTCGGGCACAACACACGTCATGGGTGATCCAGCATGACTGTAGAATATGGGCAAGGCTTTCCGGTTGACCGCAGTTGCCACAGCAGAGAACTGAGTGGTCGCTTCGGCTACCTCGTGAATTTCGGACTTTAGTCCGCAAGGGACTACATCTGGGCTGGATAGCACGAATAAAGATTCTGGGGAAGATGCGATCTGGGTTAAACAACCAACGATTCGAGAGTGGAGAGCGTGACACTTCTTGAAGACCACGGCCATCAAGCGAATGGTAGAGTTTATCCATCTATGCCACATGCGCTTCCTCTTTGTTGGTCACCAATACACTCTGAACACGTACTGGGATGTTCATGTTCCTCAAGATAGGGCCGAACGAATTATCGTTGACCACATTCCGCAGAACTCGACACTGGCTGGAGAGAAGTCTCTCCACTCGAGATGTACGCGAGATTGGAATAGTGGTAGACAAACTTTGGATGCCCAAACCACCCAAACGGAATTGGAGCATGGATGTAGCTGAGTGGTGTGTATTTAGGAAGGCGAAGCCCCTACCGAACAAACTGGCGAATCGTACAGTCCATGGTTTTGAGCGTGTTACGGTGGACCCGGCTCAATACTAACGAGTGATTCATCTTCGGGATCAGATGCTGTCTCAGGAGTTCAAGACGTTGGTGTGGCTTCAAGGGCGCTTTGGTAGTTTCATCCAGCATCGTACGAAGTTTCAGACGGTAGTCAGTGAATGCTTTACCCTTCCAGGTGAACGGGATACCTAGATAGGTCACCGTGTCAGAGGCGCTTAGTGAGTGGATAATGTCCGGGCCGAAGTGGATAGACTCATCGGAGATGGCAGTTACATTGTGTTTATGGTCACCACGGATAACCATGAGCTTAGTCTTATGCGTGTTGATCTTCAGTCCGGATAGTTCCAGGGCACTAGCGGCGGCTGCAAGCTTCTTAGAGAGACGCGTAGGATTCTGATCAAGAAGGATCAGATCGTCGGCGTAAGCGAAACCGCTAACCAGTGTGTCGTGGAACTGCTAGCCAAGCTGCGATCGAGATAGTGCCAATATCTCATTCACTGCCATGAATAGTAGCGGGGACAGTGGGTCACCCTGGCAAACACCACGCAGGGATCGGAGAACGGAGCCATTGAGCGTGGCGGAAGCATTCGTGTAGGATTCGGCAATGTAATGCGTTAGAGGTGGAGGAGCACCAAAGGCTCGGGCCGATCTGATAATCGAATCTTGTGAGATAGGATCGAACGCTTTGGACACGGCGATAAAGGCCGCACACAAATTTGAAGACGTGGTACATGAGTTCCGAAGCAGCGCATGAAGCAGGGAGGTCGCCTCAAGGCAACCATCACGGTGTAGGAATGCAAACTAGAGAGCGGGCAGTTGCAAGCGCGAATTCCAACGATCGGCCAGTATCTTGTGGAAACAACGTATCAATGTTGAAGATAGGGCAACAAGTCTGACTTCGGTGGGAGATGAAGGATTGTTTACTTTGGGTACAAGCGTGATGCGAGAGCGGTATAAATGGATTGGACAACCTTGGGTTAGCAGGAAGAGGTTGGAGTATCCGGCCAAGGCATCAGCTTTCATACGCTTCAAATGCTTGGGCAACTATTTGTCCAAACCCGGAGCGGTGTTTCCTATATGCTTCAAGGTGCGTGATAATTCATCTCCAGTGATCGGGTCGACCAATGACCATTCCGGAGGCAGAATTGTGCGAGATGGTCGCTCATCAACATGTAGATGAGCCGATAGTACCTCGGACCAGTATTCGTTGGAGTTATCTGGGAGGCCGCGGTTCATCTTATAGGCAGCTCGCCAGTTTCCAGAAAAAACTGCAAATGCAGCGTCTTTCTTACGCTGGTGGGAAAGCGTTTGGATCGCTGCATAGTTAGCCTTCCGTATCTGTTTCGTGGTCAGGTGGGTTTCGACGTAAACATAACCATGTCGTCGAGTGACAAGTCACCAGGTGTATGAAAAAGCTAGTGAAGCGTTCATGTCCAACAGCGATTTGGCTTGCACCACTGTGAAAATGCCTGCCTGAACACCGTGGGTAATAGCTAGTAGTTCATCGCTATGAAGAAAAGCATCGCTATTGGACTCCAGTTGGGTAATCACTGTTTGGATCAAACAGGTAAACCACTCAGAGTGATCAGCAGCTTGGGACCCAGTATTCAATGTCGTGTTAGTCTGTGAGACAGTGGTTGGATCAGCAACAGGGACAGTATTCCTCTGCCAATTCAGCGCATACAGACGAGTCCGAATGCTCTCCAAAGTACGACCTGGGAAATGCGACAAGAGCCGATGGTGAAGTTCGCGTCGAGTAGGGCACGACGGAGCCAGTGCATCGGCATATCTGATGAGAGAAGCCGATTCTTGCTGAGACCAATTTGATCCGGCAGTTTTCATGGACAAGAGTTTCTCACGATTGCGTTCGACGGGATGTGCACGCCTTCTGTGTTGACTGAGACCAATGTTGATGGGGAAGCTGCGGTCACAGTTGGCGCAGTCAAAGATTGTGGCAAGCTGGGCGTCCACTTCCAACGTCGATGCATACGAGTATGCGCCGACAAGCCAGCATTCGATTTGCAAATCTGGCCACATTCTGAACAGGTGTACTCTGCTCGTCTGTCCTGTGTACTGGTAGTTGTTTGCATGGAGGTGCTGGCGGTAATTTCATTGTCTTGATCGAATGTAACCAGTACGATTAAAACCAGGTAGAATGGTTGACCCTATCTGGAGTTGCTGAACTCTTAGCAAGTCAAGGTTTGCACTGAGACCGCCCAGTCGGCACTACGAGGAGATGGTTCAACACGCCGACCAATAACTTTATTGACGCAATAAGGTACATGTAACCTTTATAGCATAGTGATTTAATGGTGCCACTTTGGTTTGTGGTTAAGTAAGTCGTACTCACGGCATCGTGGTATATTGTGCTTCCCACCTGTTAGGGGCGCCCCACCCTGTGACCGTCCCAGGGGCGCCTCCGTCGTGAGAGCGAAGGAATAAAATCACTCGACTCAGTCCGAACTAGCGGAACTGTTCAAATCGGTTGAGACTTTTTATACCGCTATGCCCATGTGTGGTCCTAACTCTTTCTCATGATGTGGTGGGAATGTGTGTTCATGACGTGCCCTATAAATAACTTGTACTTGTCGCCCTACCCTGCACACGTTTTGTAGCGGAACAA
>JTDE01004000.1:14567-27119 GCA_014338405.1 Paragonimus skrjabini miyazakii
CTTGCCTTGGGAGCGATTACGGGAACAGTCGCGGTATTATTCGGGACCGAGATTTTCGTGTGAATTATTACCGGGACGAGAATCCGATTTTATCGAGCGTACCACTATGCCGAGATCGAACCAGTGTACCGTTTAGGAGGGTTTACAACACTACCATTTCAGTTTGGTATCATGATCTGTGTCTTTCAGAGTACGTGGTTGTGACGGTTAGTGCGTATATCCGGAATTGATAATTGGGAGTTGTAATATATTCTGGCTTTTTTTGATGTATCTAACCGTTTTTCTACCGATTCGATTTCAATCATTAATGAAGGAATATCTCGAAGATAAGGTGGACTCAATTGAATTGACTCACAGTATTCATGTATAGATTTATGGGGTCCCAAAAAGACATCTATTAATTTTTACTGTTGAGGGGAAAACTGACAAAAATGGGCATGTACTGAAGATGAGTGGCGCGCAGAACTACAAAACTACTGGTACACTGCTCTGACAGACGCATACGTGGACGTAAGTTAAACAGAAGATCAATAGTTCAGCAGTCTGAAATGACTTGCTTAAACATTTCACTCGTGCTTGGCGCTACACTTCGGTACGAACATATTCCAAGTGATAATTAAGAGTGGTAAATTTTTCGGCTTTTCACGGATTTCTCAACCAAAGCATTTGAAAATTTGGTGTAGATGCCATGCTTTGAGTTCCCCTCTAGGTGAGAGAATAATTTAAAGCATATTTCGTCTCTAACATATTAGGCTTCATTTGTATGTTTTAACCAGTACTATAGACGTTGTGGATGGACAAAATTGGTTCATACATTGAGCACCACACACAATTGATCACAGTCTTCAAAGTTAGGTAGATTTTTAGTTAGTCCTTTCTGAAGAGGACACTTTCTTGAAGTCTTACTTCTGTTGAAAGTTACAGATACTGCATATCTTTGAGACGACGGAAAACTCCGTTCAACTTTTTTACGGGTCCACCTTGTTGGTCAGGGTCCCATTGACGTCACTGATTTATCACATCAAAACTTTCAATCACATCCATTTACGATTTTAACCCTTAGGTAATTGAATGGTGTCCTGTATTTTGCTTGTTCCACCGGCTGATTTGGCCCAGCTCTCATGACAGAAAAAGCATATTTGCACTCAACCATACACTTCAGTGTCCACGTAGTACCTTATCTACGTAGTTAGGAGTTCACTCAGAGTTAAAGTAGACGCACCCAAATTGAAACATAAATGTCAGGCAATATTAACATGCACAACATTACCTTAATTTTGGTTGTGGATTATTCAATGCTTCAACAATCAATTGTCCTGAGTTACCCACTGAGTTTATACCGATAATTCTAATCTATGTAACGTGTTATAGTGCACATCAGATTGGAGAAACTGAGAGACAGCGCACTTTTGATGCGGGCTGACTGATGATAGTTCCAAGACAAGAGTAAATCCATAAAAACGTTAGCCATATACCCGACAAATGATGTGCACAATCAGATACAAAAATAACGTTACCACACCGTGATACAGTGCGTCTGTAGCCAACTAATGGAACGTTAACTCTCAACCCACTGTGCTTGTTTTTGACCTGATGTATCACATGAAGGATCGTGATTTAACTGTACGTCTGATTAATACACGAAAACACAAGGAAGCGTAATCCACTATTATATGATAAGCTTAAAAGTTACTTTCACTGGTCATAACTAGTCAACAAAACAATTGCTTATTATCAAGCCTGTCTGACCTGTTCCGATGTACCCTTATTTTGATAACGTTCGGGAAAATTGTTAGCACGAAGCGTTTCATACAACACTGTTTGCTCGGCTCGTAGTCTGTCTTGGGAGCAGATTCTTGATGCTCTGTAAAACAGTGTGCGTACTCATGATCTTTTGTATGTAACAGGAGCAAAACTCATGAAACTCATGTATTGTCCCGCCCATGTTGGCTTATGGTACACAGAACGTTCGATAGAACCGTCTGAACGGCGTCTAACCAGGATGTCCAAAAAGAGCAAACTGTTCTCATCCTCGTACTCAACTGTGACCGAGATATTCGGGTGGACTGACGTTTCATTCCGAAATGGGGCAAATTTGCTCCTGCGAGAAAAGACAACTTTGGACGTCCCTAAAAAAGATGTTTACATCAAACTCCCCTTCAAAGGGGATAGTCTGGTGAACACCCTTGATAAGATGATCAGCGCCGCGCTAAAACGGGTGTATAATGCAGCAAAGCTTGTCCTGCTCTCACAAACCACTAGGTTACCTCTACCTCGAGTCAAAAAGCTAACCCCTACGTTTTCTATCAGCCATTGCATCTATCAGTTTTCCTGCAGTTGTGGAAACACATACATTGGTAGAACAGAAAGTATGCTTGAAACCAGGGTCAAGGAGCACATCCCAAATTGGTTGAGAGTTGCAATGTCTAACACGCCAATGAGTGACACTCAGCGAGGACGAAACGCCGCTTCATCCATTGCGAGGCACTTATCGACTACAGGTCACAGGTTCAACATCGCATCTTCATTCAAGATCTTGATGAACGCTCATAACTCACAACTTCTCAAGTATATTGAAGCATTGTTGATCAGCCATCAACAGCCGGTCCAATGTGCACAAATACAACTGACTATCAAACTTTGTTTACCATGGGTTTGACCGTGAGTGCCAATCACGATCCAGCCTGATTTGTACTTTTGACCGTTTCATTTAATTCTTGTTTGGTTTTGTTTTCATGCTAGACTGACGAGAGTATGCGAAATGAATTCATATCGTAATTTGTGTTTTCTGTATCCCAAACGATGGCTCCGTCAGTAGGACCTTTCTTTTAGCCTAAAACAGCCGAATTCATTAAATCTGTTAAATAATGTACTAATTGGTAATAGGGTTAGGGAGCTGTAAACGCATTCATTACATTTTGACCCTTATCTTACCCAACTCAATGTGGACTACGGGGAACCGTTTCACTTTTGTTCCGAAAATATTACCGAATGTTATTTGAAGCTGCAAAACTACCTCCCAAGATAGAAAAGTATTATGTGCCGACTTTGTTAAATTGCACATACACGTGTTGAATACTACCCCAGAACAATCTGCTAGCACCGGCTAGCCTCGATCAGGCGTACAACCACTGATTTTATCTACAATATGTTACTTATAAGTAGTCTGCCATATTTGTTGTTTTTGTTAAAAAAATCCGGGCGTCGACGCAAGGTGTGCCAGCCCTAGCCGCACACATCTAAGCAGTCTGTGTTTTACCAGCTCAAGTCGGAAGGCAAAGCGGGACTTAATAACCACGTATCTGAACAAGGCTACTCAAGCAAACCAATATTTCATATGTTACTGATGAACAGTCGGAGATTTGGTTAACAGGTAAGTTATTGTGTCTGCCCTTGAGTCGATCGGGTAATCTGTTCAATGCTCACAAGCGAAAGTGGTTGAGCGTTCGCATATGATAATTCGCTCGTGACTAATGTGAGGTCAGTGGCGTAGTGGTCAATACGGTTGCCTCATGAAAGCGTGGTCGGAATTCTAATCCCGACCGTGGCGAGCATTTGCACTACTGACGAGTTCTAATGATAGGGGAACTCGAGTCCAGTGGTTCTTCCCGAAAAAGGCTGGCTAGAAAGTCTACTTGAATGCGAAGGTCGCGATCAAACGTGAGTGACATTTAGCATGAGACTGCACATGTACTCGGCCAACTTATCCGAGGTGACAGAATTCTTCAACGTATACTGAAGTCCACTAATGTTAACTCGAACCCAGTCAAAGCTGGAAATTTCACACTTGTGTCCACTATATGTATATATATAATGCTTGTAACAACTGGTGTAATATATATACTACACCAGTTGTTACAAGCATAATGACAGACTCCAATGACACGGACCATACGTGAAGACAGTTAAATTATGTGATGATTACAAATGTCACAAGCGTTATCTGAAGAAGAAGAAACGTTGAAGTCCTTAACTGAAGTTAATTACATACCCGTTACACAATTCCTATTGTGATCCCAGCAGCAGGAGCAGCAGAGAAATCAAAAAATGTGGTGATATGTGGCAAGACGCTAAATACTTTGACAAATTGATGAAAAGACTATAAAAATTGGGTTGTAATCTAATCCACAACAAACGATAGAAATCGGGGGGAAAACTGACAGCACGACATTGCGAGTTATCTGATCGATGACAGTTAAAACTGGGCTAACTGATGGTGTGTTCAGATATCGATAAGATTAAAGTGTAATGGGCTGTAAAATCAAGTCAATCAGTATGAATCGTCAACACCTTGCAGCTAACCGCTTTGTGCATACCTGAGGGGACTGACGTCCTGTCCATATGAAGTTTGTGACGGGTGTATTGAACGAGCAAATCGGCATCCTCTGAGAAATCGCAAAGTCGTTGATCAAAGCAACTTCATTACATTAAACAGTTCCCGTCGCATATGACCAAACGGGGTATGTAAACCAACATAACAACAAGCAATTCGGGGATACAAACGTCAAGAAACAATGAGGAACATTGTAAGAAACATCTGTTAACAATCACACAATACTTTGACAAAACAATCGATTGTAGTCTTATGTATCAACTTATTCTCTGTGGAACGTCATATGGTTCGTAGACTCCTTTCACATGTTGTTCACTCTTCATTCCCCAAAGTGGGGATTAACCCGGTGGCGTTTAGCCCCTTGTCCCAACTGGCCTAGTACATTTGGAAATAAGAACAATGAAATCAACGCTTAGTTCTCTGTATATCTTTGTGTCCCGTGTGTCGCGCAAGAAAAACCAAAAAGCATTGTTCGACTCCCAATCCTACACGGGCTCATCATGGAGGGTTGGTTGAATAGTACACACTATCGATCATAATTAACCAGCCGAGAAAGATCAGACATGACTTTGATACATACCTGCTTTTCATGCAAGGATGGGAACACACTTGTTTGCCCAATTCTGTCTTATATTTTCCTGTCGTAATTTTGTGCTACTGACATAACAGCCAGGGGCTCGTCACACCAAAGGAATACTGTTTCAGGCATTAATTCTTAGTTTATGTGCAACTTGTTCACACCTGAACAGAGCGGATGAATGCAGTCTATATAAGATGAGATTGGTCTCGATGTGACATTTTCATAGTGGGCATCGTAGTACATCATAAACACAATTTCGTGTCCTTATGGTCCCAATTAATGCAGATTTACAGCATGAGATGATCTGTGCCCACCCGCACGAACGGGGCGCGACCTATTGGAGTTCCATTAATCACCTCGTCAGAAGCTATGCTCCCTGGACTGTGACCGGATGGATCGGCTCGCAACGCGACGCGATACCGGTTGGGATCTAGTTTGGACTTTCTTCCTTTTATCAGTTCAAACAGGAATGAAACTAAGGGTTGAATGTCAGGTTAACTGTGCACATGATGAACTATACTAATTCGCAATTTTTAAAGAACGTTTTTGACCAACAGTTTTCATAAATGACTCCTTGAATTCATTCACATTGCATTTTTCAAGGTTATACCCCGGTGAGACTGTGTCTTAACCCGGATGGATGTCCGTCACAATCTCGATTATCTTTCATAGTCACCTCAATGTATCAGAAAGCAACGTGACCGATTCAGCACTTTGCGTTCATGTGCTCTTACGAAGGTTGCAACTTTTCTACTAGTAAACATTTCCAGCTGGACATGAGGTTTACAGGTGAGTCACAACTGTGACCACTATTTGTGATATCAGGTATATGCGGGTGACTTTATGGTCAGAGTTGAAAGATAGATCGACTAGGCAACAAGTGACCTGTGAACTTGAAGATTCACAGAACAATCAAACAAAGCTATCTCATTGACAGATATGGTATATCTAAGCACACATCACATACAGCACCCGCATACGTAAGAGAACAACATTCGCTATGCATACAACACAATATCGATAGAATGCAAAACACTAACGACTTATTGAGTTGATAATGGTCTACTTATTAATAATGTATTTTCATCGCAACCTACAATCAATGGAAGTTGATCTCATCCGGCTTGATGTTAATTTGTTGCGTTAAGCAAGGCTGAATCCTTTTAAATTCATACTGAAAAAGTAGTTTTGGCAAAATTCAAATCGTCTATTTGCAAAACAGTCCACATTTAACACTTTGTCTCTTGGGTGGTAAGTTGTAAGTATAATTATCCGAGTTCTTCGGTTAGGTTCAGTTTGATAAGACTGATGCGAAATGTATACTTTTGGAATATGCTATTTCCTATTGTCTATGTAACGTAGTACACAAATTTCCTCCTCGAAAGTTTACCATTGCTTCAGGTTAACTTATGGATGTCTTTGATTTTGACGAGTTGATGACGAAGCTGTTAAAACTACATGAACGCAGTAGATTCGGAGTGGTCTGTTGTGTTTGGGCCACCTCAGTACCAATAACTTAAGTCCATTTATGGTTACGTAAATGATGTAACCTTTAGGTCCATCATCGATTTTCATTAACTATTACATAACCTGGAAGAGATTCATTTGCGAAAAATCTGGACTTCGGCTGGATTCGAACCTGCAACAAAAACACCATGCCCAAACGCGGCAAGCGCTGGTTCGGATCCAGCCGAAGTCCAGATTTTTCGCAAATGGATCTCTTCTAAATTATCAAATTTGCCCAACTACTTATCAGTAGTTGGTTAATTCACGTAGGTTATCATAAAGTGTGGACAATGTTATTACAAAGACATCTGCTCACATGATTACCTAAGCTATAACACTAGATTACTGAGGTTTTGACAAGATGATTATACAACCTCCTCTTTGGACGGTTGCAATATCACACTAATTTTGTAGAGTGTTTGATAAGATCAAAAACCGAATGAGTTGGAACTACACAGTGAGGCGAATAAAAAGCCTGAGATCGGTTATACAAACCTTACATTTTGCTTATATAACACCGGTCATCGTGATTAAAACAATGATCTATAAGACTTTAATATCCGTATTAATTAAGATAACAGATAAACAAACTAAGGTTAGAACCAAATAATGAATAACGTGAATAACACATTGGCTACTGTCCCCTAACGTTTCCCTAAACGTTTTCATGAGTGGTGTGTGATAATTTTGGTTGAGTGTGTTATTACAAACACAACGAATCAGTACAATTTGAAACTGACAAACATGAGAACTCAATGGTCCCTAGAAAAGAATACAACCGAAATTAACATGGAGTCATAAGAGGACTAGTGAAGGACAATTGCTTTCGGTTATTCAAAATCCATATAGAAGCGTAAAGTAATACGTCACAAAAAAATAGATCAAACACTAACTCATACCGAAATGTCACTAAAGCTTAACCTCTCAAGTGACATCACAAATGTAATTAATAACTATTTCGGAGTTCATTGCCCAGGCACGTCGCAGAGTTGGGGTTATGAATTTTGGTGTGAATAAGTACTGTTAGTGTGAGCCCTGGTAATTTCCTCTTAAAAGAAAAAAACCGGATTATGAAACGCCGGTGGTCAGCATCCGTTATCTGATCAGTTTGAGGTGACTGGTCGAAATTCTGTAGGCTACGGGGAAAGCCTTGGTGAGGTCAGCTGAGTGGTCAATATCGGCCAGATGTGGGACAACTGAGTTATTGATGGATTCGGTAAAACCAGCCTAGAGCTAGGCTTGATGTTGTTCTTGGACCCGAATTTGGACAGACACCTCGATTTGAGACCAACATCTTCCACCATACAGCAGCAAGAGATTAAGTTCACAAGCATGGATCGTCTGAGAACAGACGATTTGTCTTTCATGTCCAATGCCAGCAGAGGCGATACTGTGAACTGGTAGCGCGGTGTTGCAAAGAATGTGCTCCTGAATATCCAACAAGAATATTAGTTCGCAGTTTCTGTCACGATAATGCCTGCAAATGATCCAAAACAGATTCAAAATTGCGACCTGAGTATGCACATTATAAAACGATCAAGATAGCCATTTCAGTTTAAGGCTTGCATGATCAGTGTTTACCAAAATTGACTACAACAAACTCCTCGTTAATTACTTTCACTTTGAGCAGCATGTGAATCTGTTATTTTGAGTCGGCCTCAGTAGCAGACATCTGCATCTACATGTAATTTCACTTTCATATACCCTCGGCGAACATCATTCCTTGTGCTATAGTTATCTCTCCGAATTCGATTGATGTCTCTTTTTCGTCTCCATCGAGAATATCAATAAAGCTTGCCAAACAGTATCTGCCAAACATTTTAAGTCTGTTTATCACATTAATCATGATAAACTCCTGGATATATCGTACAGTTTCAATCAAGCCCACAGGAATATCATCCAGTGTGTATGCAAGGACCTCTGAATAAAGTGACAGGAACTTCAGTTACAGAAGTATGACTGAATGGTTTCGGATAAAAGCTCTGTCCCAGATCTCATTTGCTCACATCACCAAAGTCATGGTCAACCTTGTAACAGGGTATAAAAAATAAACTTTATACAAAACTCGCTCATCGTCGGCACAGAATTCGCTTGTCAGTAAAAGAACTGCAAACGTGTAAATCTGCAGAAAGCCTTTTTGATTACATGCAGAAGTAATTGGTTGCCAGTTAACGTATTTTTCACACGAATTTCAGCAAAGGAATTACAGCGACTAACCGCCGGTAATAATTTTCCATTCTCATTTTTAACATGTTTCAACATTTTCGATGGTTATTTATGCCTTGTTTGAGAGTTTCCAGTTACCAACAGTGGTACATTCTCAACGTTAGTAAGGCCATCATTATCATAGACAGCAATACATAAATGGTTCACACCGATGCCTAAATGCCACACAACCACGAGGAAAAGGCAAACCCCGTATAGGAAGGGAGAAGAAGAAAGAAAGGGAAGAGAAGGGGACCTAACTCCTCAAAATAGCTACTTCTATATTCAAACATACATCAAGGTGCCTACACCTTGCAAACAAACAACCGAGCTGTAAGTGAAAGTAAGGCGTCATCAGCTTCCTTACGGCCTTCACTGCCCAGGGTCATCAAGTGCACTCACTTCACAGACAACTAGGACAAACAACGACAACATTCAAACCACTGAGCTCGGCTAGCCGCCATCTCACCTAACGTCTCAAGCCACCGACTCTGACAGTCGCAAGGGCCCCAGCCCGTGAGACGAACCCGATCTACAGTGAACAATCCCTTCGTGAACGATTTCATTTCTTCGCGCCAGGTCATCATCTGTCCAGTCGGCTGCAGCGTCGGCAAACATTGTTCGGTGTGGCAAACAACTAGCTGGCATCCTTAGTACATGATCTAACCAGCTAAGTCTGTGCATATGTAGTGACTGAACTCGCTTCTTAACCCCACATTGCTCACTCGCTTGTGCCACCCGATACGAATGATTGAACGCAGATATCGGTAACCAAATACCTGAAGACGGTTCAAGTCCTCTACCCCGAGTGGCCAAGCTTCGCTGCCATGATCCCTCACTGTTGTCTGATATACGCGACCCATGCGTTTCAGAAAGATACCTTTCTGATGCCATAAATTGCCTAGGATTGGCGAACACCGCTCAAACCTGGGAGATACGCGCTTATATTTCATTCCCTACACCTCCGCCACCACCACGGATGCAGCTTCCCAGGTATACAAACTGGTCAACAACCTCCATTACTTCGTTATCTAACATTAAATCTATGTAATCACTGTAATCTTGCAGCAATTTGCATTTTGAGGCTGCAGAGCGCATTCCAAAGTACTTGGCAGAACGCAAAACTGCGTTTAGCATTGTTTAAGTTTCAAATCTAATGACCAGGGTGCTATATCACAAGTTTGGGCAATCAGGTAGGAAAAGTCGAACTACAACGAACAATGATCTGTTAGCACTGTCAGTGGAAGTTGTAGATAATTTTGGTTATCTAAATAACCGCGTTGTTTGCAGAATGAATGCATCAGACAGTTGAGTAAAGTAACGTACTGATGGTGCCATCATGAGAGATTCAGGGACTGTTTCAGATTGAACAGGCCATACTACATAAGACATATTCGACAAGCTTGGATGGTCAGCAGTAACATGATAAGGGCACTCCCAAGAAGTGTACATAAACTCACTAAGTCTAAAATATACAGTGGAAGACAACCAGCCAATAAATGACCATAATATAATCCCAGCGTTTGCTGCTTATATAGTGGAATTTATTATCAAAGTTCAACGGATACACACATTGAATGAGTGGGAACAGTCACGAACTTAGTCATATAGTTTCGGCGAGTTTTGACCACCGAATAGACATCATCCTAGCCACCGCACATATTGAACAGCCCCATGACGGTTCATAAATAAAATTCGTGACAAGTGCTTAACGGACAGGACGCAAGCATATTATCGATCTGAACGCCGCAGCCCGCATAGCAGAAGAGGAAAGTCGTGTACGAGTCCCAACCAGGTAAGATGAGTCGGGAGATATCGTTTTCACTAACGTTCGATCATTGTAAAAAATCAGCACTGAGGTAGACCAGCATGAATAAGCCTCGGAGGTGGCCGGAATAGAAAACAGAAGAACTGAAGAGGATATGACTTCAATTTGTAATTTTGCACAGAAGTTTGACACAACGATGTCATACCATAGGACTGCGCTACATCAAGTTTGAACAATCTGACAGTATCCAGACTGTGGGTGATTTATTGTCACCTGTCAGTGAGCGCCTTGTTGTATGAAAGCTGAAAGTTTATCTTGACGTACATACTGGACTGACTGTTGGAATTCTGTTTAGGATATACTCTTAATGACCAGATAGTGATAAATGTTTTGTTGAGTACCACTAACTGTCATTTCATTTCCTCTATTCAAGTGACCTTTCTTTGCTTTTATCAATGCATACAACTGTGGTTTAATCCGGTTGTTTCCAGTATTTTAAAAAACTGCAATGAACGGACTTACTTTTATCCAAAATAAGTCGCAAAAATAATGATTTTTCCAAAGTCAACCAGTCCACTTCAATTTCGCGACTAATATCCTGAAAACCAGTCGAATCGACGGCTCAGACTTCTCTGAACATTCCTGATTATGGAATATCGTTCAACTTTAACGGTTTAAGTGATGTTAACTTGGAGAAAAGTCTTAGTTGCAGGGTCATCGACTGAAGTTAACAAGGCAACTAGTGTGTTTACTGTCAAGGTGATCCGGCAATCGAGCATTGCGCACAAACAAACTTAGCTGAGCGTTTACATGCGATAATTCGGTCTTGCCTACTGTGGGGTCAATGTGTAGTGATCAACACAACAGTCTCATGAAAGCATGGTCGTAGTTCAAATCCCGGCAGTGAAAAGGATATTCATTACTGATCAGCCCTAACATTAATTTAAACCTAATGCCCCCGCTTGAAACAGTTTAGCCGAAAAGTCTATGGGAATGAAAGAGCTGCCATCACTTTTGAGTGATGTTCACTTAATATTTTTCGGATTCACCCATCAATCTGGGGTCTATTTTACTGTAACTCGAACGCGGCTCTCGCTTTCGTTGGGCGAGCTCAAAGTCAGCATCAACCAACCAGATCGCGACCAGCAAGACAGACATAGCATTTAGCAGTAGTGTATATCTATGTCCAGTTGAACTCCGGTCCCGATTCGTCTGAGGGAAACACTCGACGCAACCGCTTGCTATCGAACTGAATCAATTTGCGAGACGTGTAGATGAACGCAAAGGCTACAATCAACGTGACTTGTAACAGTCGAAAACTCGATTATCCACGGCTATTAAAAAACGTTGCTCAACACATGAAAGGGAGCCAGCAACTCGGAAAAGACTAACATAAATTGATTACGACATTATAAGTTGGAGATACCACGGTTGACGCCGTGTTCTTTACATGACCATCGGACAATCTAAACATCACCTGCAGGCATTCGTTGATAGATGCATAGATGTAATGACCCAGCCAGGTCTAGTGTGTGACGAACGGTCAACATGCTTACGGTTACTTGAATTATACTACGATTCAACACGTCCTGTCACTTCATCGTTCTAAGACCCGGTATTCGCATAAATCATCCATACTCGGTGAACATACAGTGCACATCTATCGACTGACAGAGGTGAGCAATGCTAGCGATTAATAAATACTCGGTGAACACACTTAACGTCTAGGATGAGATGAATATAAATGGCTTCAAGAGAACAGGGGTATACTAATCACCATGCGTATCAAGTTTCATTGGTGCGACATCCATCATACCGGGTGTGATTGACCCATCGAATAGGAAGTTTGTTTAACAGCTGAAATGCTGAACCACAAGGCATTTTCCATTTCATAATGTAATTCAAACAGGATTTTTTGTTGTTGCTGCTTACCAACAAT
Organism: Paragonimus skrjabini miyazakii; assembly: GCA_014338405.1. Classification (NCBI taxonomy): domain Eukaryota; kingdom Metazoa; phylum Platyhelminthes; class Trematoda; order Plagiorchiida; family Troglotrematidae; genus Paragonimus; species Paragonimus skrjabini miyazakii. The sequence continues at coordinate 26,899 of JTDE01004000.1, forward strand.
GCATGATTCACCTCAGAGGAAGGAATGTGCGATGGCAAATAATAATTCCGAGATTGACCGTTGCCATCGTATGCAACCGGATGTTTGGCTGGCTATTAGAGTTGGCATAGATAGTAAATCTGCCATTTCCAAATAAGAACAAAAACAAGAGTGCATATTTTTCTAATGCAGTATTTTGTTATAGATTGAACCAAAATCCCCTACTACTCAGCAGTATATAT
>JTDE01004000.1:30051-64905 GCA_014338405.1 Paragonimus skrjabini miyazakii
GAAATGGCCAAATAAGCTTTTGCCGAATTCCAGCAATCACAATGATATCAATCTAGCGGAAATTATATTTGAGAATTTCTAGTTCTCCTCGATAGCTGCTCACGAAATGGCCTCTAACGGTTGATATTACGTTTGCGAGGCGTCGCTGAAATAAATAAAGCAGGTTTATCATCCGAAACAAATTCAAAAACTTTAACACGAAGCCGGAGGTCCCTGTGTCATGAACCGAGCAATGCGGGCTAGCGCCCATATTGAAACACCGGACTCACCCCAATACTCTCATTAGGGCATCAAAAAGACACGTTTCAAACACGAATTCCGAACAAATGGCAGTCATGAGTAGTCACTCTAGACCAAACCAAAAAAGCCTAGTTGACGGACAGGTAGTCAGCGGACGAGAGAAACTAAGATTTGAATTCTTGACTAGCTGGCCTGGGACGTTCGTATTACTTTTTCTACAAAGCCCGGAACGGAAGAAGCTTCTTGTGCTCATGTTAACATGTCCGTTTCAATCTCATCCATTGCTACCAATGGCGTAGTGCAAGCGGCCAACAGGATGAGAAACCTGATTTCACGGATCAAGGAACACATTTAGGCGAGAGGCCGTATCCACTCTAATAAACTTATTTACTGTATTATTACTCAACTCAAAGCTTTAAACCATTTTAAGCATGCAATGAAAACCAGTGCTGTATGCACAAAAGATCCTAGCGAACATCACTAACTTATCCTAATTGTTGGTGACCTTTGAGACCTTTAACATTCATTCCGTCCGGTCACTATGATCCCTAATTCAGACTCTTTATAAAGCGGATGATGAGGCGACAAGAACATTTTAATAACTCACAAAATTCAGGATTGAACGCCAGAATGGCGAGCATTATTGAGTAAGACGTTCAGCCTGAAAGTAAACTCAAGGCTAGAGAATAGTGAACACTTGTGTGCACACTAAAAAAAATCGTAAATGTAAACCTACGCGATTGCTAGCAGGTGACCTGTGACCTGTTCTGATCATATAACGCTGACTGGACAGATCGGCCGGAATGAGTTTACAAGAACGATCGAATGCGCAGCAGTACACAAACTGTACAAGACGTTGGTTACCTAGGAACTTTAGGAAACATCATCCGATATGGTCAACTAGGGGATTGGCAAATCTGCTTACTTTCGACTATCGAGAATCTAATGAAGTAAACCACCATTTTTTATAGACGTCAACACATCAATGGTTTACAACCATGCTTAACTGCTATACAACCATAAAGAAAAAACAAGCCCTGGCCAGGAAGAAGAAAAAACAAAAGGGGAGGGCAGAAAACCTAACAACTGAAAATAACTACGCCTATATTCAACCATTCAACATCAAGGTGCCTATATCTTGCAAACAAACAACTGAGTTGTAGGTGAAAGTAAAGCGTCATCAGCAAGAGTTTGCTTACGGCTTTCACTGCCCCCACGTTACTAAGTGCATTTACTTTACAGATAACTCGACCAAACAACGACAACTTTCACGCTGCTGAGTCCAACTCGTCACCATCTCATCTAACGTCTCCAGCCACCGAGCCTACAGATCCACAGGGAGAGACGAACACGACCTACATTTCAGAGAAAGATTTCATTTCTCCAAGCCAGATCATCATTTGTCTGCATTGCACCTTAAGCCAGTCAGCCGGAGCCTCCGCAAACAGTGTTCGGTGTGGCATACAACTAGTTGGCATCTGCAGTACACGGCCTAACCATCGAAGTCTGTGCAAATGTAGGGATTGAATGAAACAACTCGCTTGACAGTCATTACCAAATACCCGCTTCCTAACCTCTTCGTTACTTATTCGTTGGTGTCATCTGATGGGAGCGACCGAACACAAACATCGGTGGTGAAATACCTGAAAACGGCTTACTTCTTGTACCCTGAACAGCTAAATTTCGCAGCCGTAAAGTAACACAACCATGATTGCATACATTGTTGGCGACATCCGGTTCGGAATAGCCTGTCATAGTGATCGAAGCCAAAGGACGCCTGCACATAACCATCATCACAAGTGGCTTGCGCTGCACCGCTTATGGTTTCATCCATACACCACTTACCCAATGTAAACCCGAAGGAATGAGACCAGTAAGTGTGTAAGCGAGACCTTTGTGTCCAGCCGGCCAATGCTAGTTAGCCAACTGATTGGCCAGCATGAAGCTGAAACCTCTATCTCTCGGGAAATAAACAGACACTAGTGGTACGATCTAAGCTGAGAATAAAAATATTGAAAATATAACGCAGGAAGTAGTTCAGTATAGGACTATATATCAGTCATGAACTTTTCTGCAACCTTGGCGTGGTAGTCAGACTTGCATGATGTTTTGATTCTGCGAGCTATTGTGACTAGGACTTCAGTCTGCAGATTCAACCATGTCAAATTGGCCAAAGGGGAGCAGCGAGACAAAATGCAGTTGGACTCGTTGTGGATGGTGCTAGAGTGCTGTGTTCTGGTTCGGCTTGATGCGTGTTCTTGTCAGGTCTGGTTTTGTGTGTGTGCGTGACTGGTTTGTCTCTGCAATAGTATTGATCTTATGTGCGTTGACTATAGATGTGTGGCTCTCGAGCCTATGCGTAGCTATTGCAATTGGGTTGTTGCAGGTGGTCGATGTTGTTGCGTTTGAGTGTTTGTCACCGGTTGCCTTGTGGTACAGGCTTTTAAGCCAAAGGCTTTGGTTGAGGGCCCTAATCGTTCTTCTGTCTAGGTCTGGGCGTCCTGACAGTATCCTAAGCCCAAGTAAACCATGATATCACAACGCAACCCGAATAACACACTGCATCGGCCGTCGCGCAGGATAAACCGGGCAGCCCTATCTGCTGCACATGGCACAGTGGACAGGCAAAAATATGCTACAGCCAGACACTCACCCTCATACTGTCCCCCAACATGAATCCTTGAGCAGATAATGTTCACTCAAGTCTCAGCATCCCGAAGACCAACCTGAGACAGGCCCGGAGATACAAGACGTTGTCCGTCGGAACCTGAAATGTACGCACGCTGCTGGATCATTGCAGCACCACAGGACAGTTAGAACAGCGAACCGCCCTGATCGCCATGGGACTGAGCCGCTATGGAATCAGTGTAACAGCGTAACAGTGTGATAGGGCTTGCAAATCAAGGTAAGTTGCAAGAATCAGGTATCGGGTACACCTTCTACTGAATAGGCTATCCGGCAGACGGTGTTCGGAAGTATGGTGTCTGTTTCGCAGTCGCTGATCGCATCAAAGCTTGGAGGATAGGCGAATCGTATGGCATCAGCCCTCAAATCCTGTCCATGCGCCTGTGACTCGGTCGAGGTAAGTGTCACATTTACAAGTGCTTACGGCCCAGCTGTATGTTAGCTGTCCGCCACAATCCGCTCGGCACCGGTGAGTGACCAACTATTCGTTCTGGGTAACTTGAACGCTCGAGTTGGATGTGACTCGGTAACCTGGCCGTGAGTCCTCGGACCGCACAGTATTGGTTCCGTCAACGAGAATGGTGATCGTCTGCTCCACCTGTGTGCTACTCACGAGCTGGCTATCATAAACGCTCGATTTCAGCTGGATCCAAGCGATATCACGACGTGGACTCGCCCACAAAGTGGTCGTCATCTGCTTGATTACGTGATTGTGCGGCAGTGCGACATACGTGAAGTGCGCATCACGCAAGTGAGGTGCGGCGCTGAACGCATCACCGATCATGGAGTGGTCAGGACTAAATTGTTTATTCATGTCTGAAAGCTTCTTTATTGCAGATCGTCTGGACAACGACAAAAGTCTGATGTCAAACAATTTGAAGACTGCTAATCAGTGTGTCATTGTCACTCGTCTGCACAACGATCCTGAAACCACCCCGTTGAGAGTACATGGCAACAGCTCGAACAACAGATCAGGGTTTCAGTCAGCGAGCCGATTGGTGTTGAACGCTAGAAACGTCCGGATTGGTTCGACGACAACAACGCGGCCATCTCCAACTTGGTATGAGAGAAGAATGCAGCGTCTTCCACCTCCACAATGGACCCGGACAATTAAGAGAGGAGAGCAACATTCCGGAGTATTCGCCGTCCACTGGCCGAACGTGTTTGCGGAATCAAGGATGGCTGGTGGAGGAAACAAGGCGAGCGGATGTAGGGCTACGCCGATCGCAGACAACACAAGGTGTCCCACGATTCGCTTGGGACGATTATCGGTTCATTAGTTTAGTCTACCAATGCACTGGTTGACGTGGACACTTGCTGTTCTTGCGCCCAGCCAGAGGACATCATGAAGGTCTGGTGCAAACACTTCGGTAGCCTACTAAACTGTCTTGCTATCATTGGTTGGGTGACCACGAACAGCTCGCTGCAACAGGACACCAAATCTTCACATGCTCTTGGCCCGGGTTTGTCAGATGTGCGAAAATCGAGTAGACAACTGCGCAAGGGAAAGGCCGCAGGCGAGGATGGATCGCCACATGAAATACGGAAGAATGAAAGATCAACGTTGGAACGTGCTTTGCTCCAGCAGGCTCAACCTATTCGGAGGGAAGAAATAATGCCACAATATTTCAACGGTGCCCTCATCATACCTTTGTTAAAGATAACGACAGCAAGCAATACGTTGACAGCTATCGGAGTATCAGTCTGTTGAGCTGCGCCGACAAGCTGCTTGCAAGAATCCTTCTGAACTGACTCAATGTGAACGTTCTAGAAGCCAAGGTTTCTTGGGAAGCAGTGTGGATTCCGGGCGAGTCGCAGTACGACCGACCTGGTATTTGTTGCTCAGATCGAAGCGGTGCGACGCTCAATCAGTTTCGTTGGCTACATTAAGTCAATGCTACAATGCGAAAGACTCATCTGGATAACATCCCGGTCTCTCCGCCTTTGATCACTAGGATTTCGCTTACCTGATTTCAGTTATCCGTACAGCAGCTGTTTTGGAATCCGGTCATCGCCCACCCGACGGGCGTGTCCCAGCCAATGAGGCTGATTCAACATCAGCATGGCTTCCATTCCGTACCTGTCCGCTCACCGCAGTACCTCAGTGTTCGGAACCAAGTTCGACCACTGAATACCCACATTCCGCTGATGCCATGTCCAAGTTTTACTGCCGTACAGCACTATAGACTGCACTAATCAGCGACAGACACAGACCTTTTGTGGCTGTCGTTCTTTCAGATACTTCTTTGAAGACGTCCGAAGGCAAAACTAGCCTTTGCCACATGAGCTCGTAACTCGCGGTCCGCGGACAGACCTGATGACAAATTGCTGCCCAAGTGGCAGAAGTCCGCGCAGTTGTCGACAGCATCTCCATTGATGCACAGTTCAAACGCAGGTACAGGAATAGCACCTCTGTCCGGAGAAGGCTGAAGGAAAGAACGTCTTATCTGTGTTGATAGCAAATGCTAACATGGATGCCGCGGTCGCGAATGCCGTGACTAGTCGCTATAGCTCGTCTTCACTGCGTGCGAACAGCGCGTCGTCATCTACAAACAGAAACATGCGCAACGTTGAGGTATGTAAACGATTTGGGGCGCCGAAACGTCGAGTATTCAGTGGGCGCCCATTCGTCCAGTACTAAATCTCGACGCCGTCCTGGAAAGTAACTGTTAGTATGGCAGTCAAATGTAAACTAAATAGGTTTGGGGTTAGGATATAACCCTGCTTCACGCCAGTAACAATGTCAAAATCATCAGAAGTCAATCCACACAACTTCGCCTTCATGGCCGCATGCAACAGTTTTACGAACTGCACATCCAAACTTGCCAAACATTATCCACAACGCCTCAGGGAATCAAAGGCCTTGGTGAAATCCAAGAACAGACCACACAGAGGCTGGTTGCGTTCTCTACACTTCCAAATCCATCGAGCAGCAAACATCAGGTTGATCGCACTATGACTCGCCCGGAATCCACGCTACCCCTCAGGAACATTGACCTCCAGAACGTCCTCATTGAGTCGGTTTAGAAGAATTCTTGCAAGCAGCTTGTCAGCGCAACTCGGCAGACTAATTTCCCGATCGATAAATATATCCATGTATACACACAACCTTGACTGTTCACAATGAAGTACAACCATCCCAACAATCTCCCAGACTGGTTCCACCATACCTATCGAACCCATGACGTCAAATTTCGCTTGCCGGTAACCGCAGAGACCATCGCTATCCACTACATTCAACCACGGAAAAAAAAATCTGCTGAAACATTATAGTGAGTAAAGTTCATTGTGTAATCCGCTACTGTTGCTGTAAACGCACGGCCTGAAGTAGTCGACATTGCTATTATTATAACGAACTGTTCAATACTAGACATGCCGACTTTGACGGTGAACGACCTATGTACCAGTGTTGTAGTGACCTGGAGATAACCCCGGTCTGCCTGCTGTACGATGTGTAGAATTCTTTCCAAAACCTTAGTTCACACTGTATATAGTATCTTAAGGATCTTTTCCCGATGTCTGTTCGTTGCGTGCGATCGCGTCTGTTTGTTTGCATGTTTGTCGGCCTATGCGCGCCCAGGGCACCATATACACTCTTCCGGCTTGCTCACGCGCTCGACGGTCGGATCCTCAACCTCGTTAGTTGCTTCCGTGTATCAGTGTCGTTTAGTGCTGATTGAGACCTATCGTAATTATCGTATAATATACTTTCGGTCTCCGCCAATTACTGGTATTCTTGTTTCGCGTCTGGTATAATTGCGTATACCTGGAAAAGCGTTAATTTAGTGCATGTACGTACTACAAACATATTTTATGTGTATCAAGCGCTTAACAATAATCGGCATCTGCATTACTCAAACAATGGCATAACGGTACACATTAACGTTATTCATAACATTTACTGAAACACATGAACAGGAACAAACTGAAAAAATGGAAACTCCTAATGAGGTCGATAATCAAGTAAAGTGGAATTCAACCACGGGCCGGTGAGAAAAAATAACCACGATTGAATGCAAGCAGTTTTGTTGAAACTTAACGAAACAAACTTTACAATAAAAATAACAGGAGGTCATGCGGGAAAAAAACGAAGGTTAACGCTGGCAAAAACAGATGCGTTCAAAGTATATACGATAAACTGTTACGCGCACGCATGACGTCCGCTGATTTGGCAAACTTGGAAGCGGTGGTAAAATCAGATCGACGTAGTGTGATGAATCAGTCGACCAGAGGGAGACCACTGGAAACATCGCTCAACCAAGAAGTCCTCCCATCTTGTTTATGGAGCAGTACATGAATGGCATCATCTTCAACTCTGTATTCACATTTGGGCGCCTCCAATAGTCCGGGCAAACCATTCACATGTAAGCGATAATGTTTTCCCTTTAGATTGTCTCGTCCAATGAATTCGAATAGGAATCCTTTGTCAAAAGCTTTGAAAACCACATCACCATTGGAAACTACTTTACTCATTTTCGGAATTATCCTATTAAAGCTCATCGTGCGATAAGACTTTAATCCTTTGATGGCAATGACCACACGTAATTTATTTTTCAACTGCTCATCTACAAAATAGTTGGGAGCAGTGTAATCACCACCGGAAGCCATGAATTCGTGTGTGGGTATAAGCTGCCGGCAACCTGTAGCGCCGAGTTTAATTTTTCTTTAGTAACCTAGGCCTGTAACGGTAAAGGCACAAGTTTCATTGGATGCAAACTGATTACAGCGAAATTAAGAGAACGAGGTAGAGTGAGCAAAACGTCTGCTACAACAAAATGTGAAAGTTAATGTAAACACACACAAACATAAAGTGACCCCTACAGAAACTAATGGATACAAAACCCGGTCGTTCTGATAGGTATTTTTCGAAGTGCACAATGGGGATGCACGAAGGAACGTTAAAGTAAACTTGGACAGAAGGAGACCAACAGATGGATGTTTCAGTGGTTGATAGATTGATATGATAGCATCAAACATACCCATTGCGTTGACTTTCGAAACCACACGTATTTAGTGGTGAGTAGTAAGAGATTTTTGTCAATATAAATAGAACATCACTCACAACTGATCTCAGTTGGTGCATTTTTATAGACTTTTCAGTCAGCTCCTGTCGACAACAAGCACCATACTCTACTTTCGCTCCCGCTACTGGCTGTCAGTAATGCGTATGCTTGCCATGGTAGGGAGTAGGATTTCGGTCAAGCTTGCCTGAGACAGCCGTGTTGATCATGGTGCCACTGATCTCACATTAAACACGATTGAATGAGCATATGCAGGCGCTCGATTAAATTTGTGTGTGAGCAATTATCAGACAACCCGACCACCCTGAGAGAAAATACGCCAGTTGTCCCGCTAACTCAAGTCGATGACCCCATGACTAGCACTCCTCCCTGGATTGAAATCATAGAAGTGATCAAACCCGTAGGTATATTACAAACTCCTATTTAAGTTAAAACACTCAGTTTCTTCAATTAACTTAGTCTCCTACTTAATTATTGACAAGTATTAGGGAAATTTGGTTGAAATAAGCTGAACACCATTCACAACTGATTGATGTTCAATTTATATCAACTAAAATCCCCTACCGCTCATTGGTGAACAAAACACCGTTGCATAACCAATGATTCCTGTTATTTCAACTTGGAAAAAAGTCATAGCAGTGGGGTCATCGACTCGATCGTGTCTCCTCCAAGGAGGATCGGCGAATCTGCCCATTACTTACAGACGGATGCAGCTGAGAGTTTGCATACGATGGTTAGGTCGCGTCCAATATGAGGTGAATGATGCAGTGGTCAATACATTTGCCTCATAACGGAATGGCCGGAGTTCTAATCCCCACTGTGGTAAGCACGTGAACTACCGACGAGCTCTAACAAGGGCGAAACTCAAGTATAATGTATGCATATTCATAGATAGGATAATATCAAAGCATTTGGTTGTCACCATTTGGATTTATATGATCATACAATAAAGGTTAAAAGTGGGGTGGGAGACCAAGTTACTTTTAAGAAAATTTAGGGGACAATGGCACAAAGAATTAGAAGCTTAAACAAGCAATAAACTTTTTTTAAAAAGTTTGAGAGCCGCCGCTCTACAAAGATGGGCAATATGATAATTTCTTCTATATCCTTTTTTCATGTGATTGCACTTAATGTAGTGCATCAGGAAAAGAAGTGCGTATCTTGTGGTAGTTTGCTGTTAGTTAACTCTGCTTTGCTTTTTAGCCCAGATATCGAGTGTTCTTCAGCATTCTTTGAGAAGACTAACATATCACGGTCAATAGTTGACACTAGTGTTTAGCAACTGTATATTCACGCAAAGGAAAGAAAATCAAACCTTTTGTTAAAGACAAAAATGAGGGGAAGAATGCCACTTAATGCATACGGCGTCTGTATAATCTCAAATCGTTAATATCAAGGTGCTTACATTTTGAAAGCAAACAGATGGGTTCTCTGGGAGAATAAGACGGCCTCTCCCCTGCCGCTTTCATCGCCAGGCTTCACGGACAACTCAAACAGGCAACGACAACCCTCACGTCACCGAATCTGATAAATCGCCATTTTACCTAAAACCTGCAGTCATCGATTCCATAAACCGCTATGGCCCCGACCCGATGGTGCTGAACATCCGGGAGCTGGGAGAATAATTCGATTCTCCAGAAGCAAGGCTGTTAAGCTCGTTTGGCGTACTCTTTTTCTAGATCGAGTATGACAAGAGTGAGGCAGTTCGCCGGTGATGATACTCCGAGTTATCATATCAAAGGGAGACAATAACCTGTTTCTTTATTAGTTAAAAATAGGTTTGTCAGTGCATTTAGACAGCAGGTATGCATCCGCCATGCGTTAGTGGCATTCACAGTTTGAAAAATGACGATACGGTAACGACGTAAGAACAAACCCCTTCTGGCCGACTAATGGCAGCCACAACAAAGGTGACGATAAACCAACATTTATTACCAAGTTCAAAACAAACATGCACAAATTCCACACGATAAAGACCACAGGACGCGACAGACGTGCAACATGAGAAGAAACCGAGAACTGTATACCGAAGATGTACAGGAAGAAAAGCATTACACTGGTGCAACACGAGCGCTATTGACCTATTCTTCGCTACATCAGACAGTGTCCTCAACCAAAGGTGTTCACTGTCCATTAAACATCCAGCCAGGTAACACCTTGTTGAGGCGAACCTCAGTGTCGTTGCCTTCATGCCCCCAATCCACTTCATTCACTGGCTACCACATAGACCTTTCTAGCCTAACCCGCCACTCGCAAACAAGGCACGGTGTAGCGGGCGCTGAGTTGGCACTCGTAAGATGTGACTAAACGGACGACGCTTGAGACGAGATCAGTAGACTCATGGATCGACAGTCTATCCGTCCAGAAGTCACGTCGACGAACTTCGTTACTGCTGACAGGGAGTTTCCACCACACGCTGTTGACATTCGGAGGCAATGATAGTTGAAAACGGATACTCTGTAGACATCCATGTGGATAGAGTAGGTCTCGCAGCCGTACAATAAGACCGTTCTTGCGGCAACATCACATACCGGCCTTTCACTGAAAGACTGAGAAAGTGCAAACTCCACATATGGCGTAGGTTGGCAAACGTTATCTGAGCTTCAGCTATACGATTTGTGATTTCATCTGACATTCTACCAGCGCTGGTGCAGCTATTATGATGCACGAAATTCTTGACTACTTGCAACTTCTCGCCACAACGGATGACACTAGATGCAGAGTCCTGCAAATCTTGCAACAGCACGTAAAAGTTGTAAAGACCTCATCAAACACAAGCTGAAACCCTTCATCTACCAGCAGTGCTCTTGGCTCAATATGAACCCTCACAGACTTCAAAAACGTTGTCTGCATACTGTAAGACCTGGAGTTTGGCATATTGGATCAATTCCACAACATCATACTTATAGTTTGCTATAACGCACCTTAAGGTTCTGTATATTGAAGGACTGAATAAGAAAGGAGGCCGGGCAAGCTTGTCACATCTCACATGAGATGCTGAAGGCCAGTGACTTAAGACCTAACTAGTCCTGAGTCCTACCTGTAAATTGCCTTCAGGATGTCGACATACTTCTTAGTCACACCCTAACTCGATAGACAGCCCCATAGTACAACTTTACCAAATGAATCAAATATCCCTTTGCTGTCTAAAAAGACAGTTGTCAACCGCCTATATGAATGCCGGAGTTCCAGTATCTGGTGGAATGTAAAGACAAAAACAATGTAGCCATGGCCAAAGCAAGATCCGGCCTGCTCCTAGTGAATATGTTGTTCGCGCATTGGGCTTAGTCTACGAAGTACAATGGCTGTAAGCATATTCTGAGAAATAGGACTCAGGCCAATTCCTCAGTGGTTGGCAAATGAAGCTGTTGATCTCATTATGGAAAAGATATTGTTAGCCAAACCCCAGTCACCTGGAACGACTACACTGACTCACAGTTTCTGGAGCCAGCTCTTTAACTGAGGTGTGGATCCAATCTACAAGAGCAGGAGAGAGTTCGTCTGGGACGAGTGCCTTGCGACATTTCAGAAACTTGAGCTTGAATGAGATTTGTCGATCCGAAGGTGAAGAAAAGTCAACAAGCCAGTGAGCACAAGGGATGCCCGGAGATGTAGTCAACAGAGTAATTGGTCAGTCAAACTGCTGTTGAAAGTCCTCAGTCCAGTGTCCTAAATGTCGTTTCAGGTAATGGATAGGCTCACAGATTGTATCGCTCATAACTGGCTTCCTGTTATTCGTTGCCTGAACGAGACAAAAAGGCGTTTGAGATCACTCGGTAGCAGCAGCGTGTTCCACCTCGACGGTGCGTCGTAGCCACCGGTCTCCGCGATCCTCTCTTAGTTGTTTTTGGAGTTCCAAGCGGACTGAATTATCACCGTTGCTAGACGGAATATTCCAGCGATAGCAAAGAAAACTAGCGTTATGCAGCTGAACGAACGATCGTACCACATGAAGCAGTAACACCTATTGACAACATAGCAAACATGCGCCCAGTGTCGTCCGGTAGGCGGGGTCTTAGACTGAAGACAAATGCGACCCGGTGGGCGCAGAGAGTGTTTGTTAACTCAGATGCATCCATTTGTTTGGCAACAAAATGGCTTCCTAACAAAGAACAAAGCAAACTTGGCGCATACCAGTGTATAATGGAAATTCAGTCAGAAGCTCCATACTAACTTACGGTCTCAGAAACAGCCATCCATAGTTGACGACTGTAGTCAAACTGTGTCCGCGATTGACATGGCGATGGAAATCATCGAGTGGCTTACTGACATCTAAGTCACCGAAAATTAGAACTCACCGGAAACAGACTGTTGTCAGCAGAAAATTGGATCAAGCGTTCACGTTATCCATACGACGAGTACCGTGGAAGTGATGAATACCTAAGTCAAGCTCTTCAGCACTTAGCCTGTCAATTTCAAGTCTCAATTGAATGCTCTAATGTCCGTGCGCTGTAGTGTACGCAGAAGGTTAGTGGAATGGTGAGAAAAATTCTGTCTCCAGATCAGTATCGTAACAGCAAACAGGCAGCGGTTGTGATTAACACCTCTTAATACCCTAACCGTACCTTCGAATCCGACAGCGCAGAGACGGATGTTGGTAGGTATCCAGTCAACCAGCGCCTTTCTCCGCATATGCACTTAGAGCAGTTCCAACACTGACTTGGTTAATGACTTGAACAGTAGGGTCTCCGGATAAGAGTAGACTGTATGCGCATGGTGGAGTGACGGACAGAGAGTGAAGATGTAATACTACACCAGAATCCTGAGATAATGTTCCAACAAGACAGTATATATAGATGACGAAGGTCCTCAATGTAAATGCAACAGCTGCCTGTTGATCTTTCCGCATGTGTTCAGACAGTAAAGGTGGCAGGCCTACACGGTGTTCAGAGGCAAGTAGGGGTTTGTATCAGTCAGGCAAAGATAGTAACTTGGTGTTTGATGCACTACCATTCTGACTGACTGTCACCGTGAGCACCAAATGTGGCATCGTCATCATTTCCAGTTTTCAGTCATACTTGTGTACGAAACGGATCGTTCGAGTTGTCGTTGGTCCTAACAATGCTCCAAGAAGTTGCATGGCAATCAGTACAAGTGTATAGCGAAGAAAAAGAAAAACAACTGAATTTTACGAAACAGAACAGTCTGCGAATTTGCAAACATAGGTTCATCGCTGACGACGGCACAATTCCATGTCAGTGTTTTCAACTTGTAGTCTGGATGTTCGCGAACTTCCGAACCAGACAGAGAGCACCTACTAATCTTGCTCGGCGGAATGGCTAGTGACGACGTCATTGCCTGGTCGCTTTGCAATTTCTTCCAACCGTCAGCAGCTACAATAAACAACACGCGGAGCGGCAGACGTTGTGTCAGTATACGGAGTACGACCCAACCAGCGAAGACTGTGCACTTTGATTATTTCGGTTACTACTCACTAACTTGCACATTTCCCAAACAAGTGCTGACGGACTGTCACGATTCTCTCAAAGTCAGCCCATTTGACACTGGCTAACTGGTGGAGACAAAGGTGATCAACTGCCGAGAATCTGCGTAAACTTTCCACATGAATAGGTAAGATTTCTGATTCTTAAAGCAAAACTGAACGTGCATGCATGCATATTGTAAACTTTACTTTTAGTCAAAAAGTGAACGTCTTTAAGACGCCACAAGTTGTGTAGGTTGGTGAATGCGCTACATGTTTTCCCTACTCTCTTAGACACCTCATCAGCAATACTACAAGCTGACGAGATGGCACTATTCAGGTGATTAAATCCATCGACAGTCTCCAAAGGTCTGCCATCAATCTAAAAGACAAAGTCAGCGCCAACCTAATCTTGTCACTACAATTTACACTTCGAAGGCGCAAAGTGCATGTCATACAGAACAGCCAGATGATCTAAAGGATTCGGCAGGGTCTGCATGTTCTCTGTAGAAGAGCTAAGTGAAGCAACATCGTCCACGTACTCAATCAGCTTACTACCTGGTAGAAGTTTTACTCCGAGACCCTTGGAACCTTTGAGTGCTTCTCCCGGAATATCGCCTACCACAAAAGTGAAAAGAAAGGGAAGACCGGACAACCCTGTTGTGCGGCATTTGATGTGAACGCTTGAGATAGCCACCCATAAATGCGTACTCTGCACTCAGAACGAGCCTCCAACGCCATCAAAAAATTGACATACTTTACTGGGACTCCCTTGCGGTTGAAACAGCCCCAGATACTGTATCGGGTAACCCAGTTAAAAGCAGCCTTCAGGTCCAAAAATATCACTACCGTTGGCTGAGAAAAGGAATATCAATGCTCCAGTGTTTGTCGCGAAATGAAGATATGGTCGATACACTGGCGACCAGGCCGAAAACCTGTCTATTCTTTTCTTACATGGTTCTCTCTATGTTCTCGGTGCAGCCGCAGTGAGAGACCCGTCAGCAGCTTGAATGCGACAGAGACAATGCTAATACGTCTATCATTGTGGCTTCATGTCCTGGTACCTTTAGTTAAAGTGGGAATGACTGTTGGTAAGCATCAATCATAAAGCACCTCTGCAGTCTCTCATATGGAACAGAGAGGTGTGATCAATTCAGACAGTAATCTTTCACCACCATTTCTGAAAAATGCTACAGCAAGAAGGTCCGAATCTTAGGTTTGACCACATTCCAATAATTTAAGTCCTAAAGTCACTCCGACAGACGAGCAACTAGAATGTAATAACTAACCGCACATTCCCCACCATCCACAGTTGAATGAGTTGGCTGATGTCAGCTGAACTGTCACTTGAAACGCTTGGTACATTCGTCAAATCATTGCGTTAAGCTGCAAATTTGTGAGCCATCTTTTTCACACAGTCTCAGTAACACCTTGCCGGTGGTCACTGTAACCATCAATTAGAGAAAACAGCACTCCAATATTCCCTGATAAAAAATGCAGCTTGTTTACCGAAGTAAACTTCACAGTTCTTAGACAAACTCTTCGTAAATTTGCGTCTCAGTTCACAATGGTCTTTGTCATATTGGGAGCTAGGGTAGATCAGTTGACGTTTCTGCATAAATCTTGCTGAATCAGCAGAAGTTCGCTTCCGTCATACCTGCAACGTTCCTTTAGATCAGACCCCTTCGCAACAGATTCACACAACTGCTAAGACATCCACCCCGTGCTTGTTTATACCACTCCACCATTATGACCAGGACAGCTTAACTAATTACTGTCTGACAAGCATTTCGTATACCTTCGCTGCTCAACTTCCAAACGAATACTTTGGGTTCATGAGTAGATGATCTCTCAGTAAAGGATAAAACAAGGCAGCATGATCTGAATCAAGGTCGTTACTCCAAAACGAGCGACAATCTTTAATGGAATTGCGCCACCGGCAGCCGACGGCGATATGGTCAATCTGCGTCTAATGTTACGGGGCGACCTTCACGTGGCGCACTGTCGTCGTTTGTGCGAAAATGTGCTACTTGACAGATAAAGTCCATGGAGTGCGCATAACTGTAACAGTTCATCGTTGTCAGTGTGTCGTAAACCAACACCGGACATACTACCCAGCCGCCTCTCGACTGGAGTGAGACGAGCTGCGCGGTTGTATCTCCAGCATACACAGCTATCTCCAAGTTATTCGCTTGCCTCAAAAGATCAAAGAGGGTATCGTAAGCGTTCTAGACAGCATTTGAACTGCCGACTGTTGGAGCACATGCAGATACGACAAATAGACGTCTTTATGGCCTGTTTCGACATACTTTGGCGCTAAGTCTGACGGCACACGGACGACCAATAAATGTGATCCAGTCGAGCAAGTTCTGCTCTATCTTAGAACTCAGTTCAACCACCACTCCAGCATGGCCGCGAAATTCCGCTTCACTGCTACCATAAACCCCTGGAAAGAACCCCTGACGCATAGCATTAACTACAGGCAAATTCAAGTGAAAGACAATGTTAATATCATAAAACGCATTTCACAGACAACACACATCAAGTTCCATACTAAAGAGAGTGCCTGTCAAAGCAGATGTTAAAAGCGTCAAAGGTTGACTGGTTGTCCTGGCTTGAAGAAGGGATAGTTAGCAGCAAAGGAGGAAGAAGATGAAAATCAGTGGACCGGTCCACCAGGGTAACGATGACTCTTGACACTTCTTGGTCTTTCATGCCGCGGAAGGGAGTTTACTTGAGGAACTTGATCCCGAGTCCCTGACGTCTGATCGGCGTGACAACGAAAGACAGGGTTTTCTTGTGGGGACCCTACCCAGAGTTAATGACTCAATTGTCTGACTCACTTGACAGCGAGGCTCGCCGAACCCAAGGGCGCACCGAACAATACAATGCTGTCTGATTCTGATCACCTCTGGGCGCAGTGGATGTATTCGAACAGACATTCGAACCAGACATTTGAATGATACCGAAAGTTCTTCAACCATATTGGATAACACGCTTGCGGCCACGGCCAACCGTTGGGCGATAAAAACGTACTTTGTTAGTTGGGACCTTCTCTAACCCCCTACTTTCTTAATCGAAAGACACTAGTGCCGCAACTACAAAAAGTCCTGCTGTATGTTCATAAGCCCAAATGCTCCCACGCGGTCAGTGATGTGACATAACTCTGTAAGTGTAGGTGCTGTTCGTCCAACTGCTCCCCTTTGACCTGTTTGACATAGCTGAAGCTGGAAAGACGAAACATCTAGTCAGCATATCCCTCTGGATGGACGTTATGCACAAGCCTGATCACCATGTCGAAGTGGAGGGACGGCACCAAAAAACCCGAGGTCACTGAGACCACATGTGAAGAGAACGATGGTCCGACATACGGTTTATTGCGAATAACAGAACGTTGAGTACTACGCTCTCAACTGTAAATCAGTTTGCCATCCTCAGAACTGGGAGGAGAAATCTTAGCTATCCGTGCTTCCTGGACAGCAACTAACGACGCACCCTCTGAATCTGAAATCCACCAAGTACCTCAGCTCCTTCAGCAATACGATCTACAGCTCAGTCTTTTCAAGATGATGGCACTTCGTGCAGTCAGCACATCGGTGAAATATGGTCTCAAGAATTTAAGCCTGATGCCCAGCTCACGGCTGCTGATATCTACCTTGTCAAAAAAAAGTTCACACGTTTGTCTAAACTATTAACAGATAAGTTTAATTTATGTTGCGTAGATTCCAATCGCCTAAAGCTTTCTTAGGTTGTCCAGCCACGGTAGATTCAGATAAAAGTAGGGTAAGCCAATCTTCTAGCTGACCAAGGTTGTATTGAGTAAATCCCCAATTTCTGCAGAACGCTACTGTCATGATCAGCTGTGTGCGCTCGCAAAAAGATGCACGTGTTCACACGACTCATTTATCATTGCAAGTCAGTGTACTTGTAACATCGTTCTATCCACAAATGACTGAGCTGGATCGTGGCACCACTCCTGAGTAGACGATTGTTCTCCTGTCTGCTTATGTTAAAATGTCACTATAGTCTGTACCCTGACTGTACAGTCATGCGTGCTTGCCAAGATACAGATTTACTGTCCCACTTAACCGTTCTACCATTCTTTACTTGCGCTCGACCGGTGGCGCGTCAAAAAGGATGCATTATTTCATTCACCCGGGTGGCTGTACCCGTGCTGATGGGGATAATCACGATGTTCTTCGATGCTTACCACTAGGGACGACAGAAAGACGTGAAACCTTGTCTCAAAAATGGACATACTCCGCATCCATGCGTTCCACCCTGCTATATGGTTGTTAAACCTGGCGTACCCAGACGGAAGACGTTCGCCAATTATCCGCCTTTTGACAGTCATTAGTTAGACATCAGAAACGTAGCATCCTCGCCTTCTACTGCAAATAAAAGTTCGTTGATAGATACTACGAAAGTTTGAAGTACAAGCAGGACCCTCAGTTGTAATCAACTTAACTATGTAGCTTGTGATTGGTCGTAATTTGTGACTTAGTTTCTGCCAGCTAGTGACGCTTTGCTCTGTCTTGGAAAGAGTGATTGAACCGATGTTGATGGAGTTAAGGGCCAATGTTTTTACAAGTACAGTCTCTGAATTAAATTTGGTCGACAAGGTTACTGAAAATCCGAACGACTTTTAGTGGACTTGGCGCCCAGCCTACTCGTGAGTACAAGTTTAGTGAGATCAAAAGAGAAAGATATCAGAACTGACTTAGCCAGTCCCGTAGACGTTGTGAGAAATCAATCATAGAAAAACTTCCGCTGTGGAGTGCCTTCTTTTTCTTTGTAACCTTTCTATTCGTTTGATTACACAAACGCAGGGGACAGTCTTTTTGATGAGTAAAATACCAGGGAGAGCAACGATGTGGACTGAAACTATATGTTCCATATTGGAAAGCATGGGACGCATAATTTGCCTGTTCACATGCGGTAGTTATTATTGATAAGGGCTAACAGCAAACGGCCGCTTCCTTCGTCGTATCCTCTGGGGGAAAAAACCTAAGAAACATGTCGCAAACTTCAGTAGATTCAAGATAATCGTAGTCACTTTGCTCGCCTTCGAACTCTACTGCCTCACTTGGACGAACTAATCCCAGCTCACTACTCACTCCACTCAACTGTCAAAGGTGACCCTAATGTCCTAAAATCCTTTTTGACGTATTATCATCAACAATTTCTAGGAAATAGCTTTAACTCAACCGTCAGTGACAGTACTACAAAAAACTTGGATACAGCACGTGAAAACTCCAACAAAACATAGCTCGGGAAAAGGTTCCTCTTTGCTG
The DNA here is from genome assembly GCA_014338405.1 of Paragonimus skrjabini miyazakii. NCBI lineage: Eukaryota > Metazoa > Platyhelminthes > Trematoda > Plagiorchiida > Troglotrematidae > Paragonimus > Paragonimus skrjabini miyazakii. The sequence continues at coordinate 48,714 of JTDE01004000.1, forward strand.
AATCTCGTAACCACTAGTGAGATTGTCATTTGACGTTGGTCTGTGACGTTTACTAATACTAGAATGAGCGACCCGCGAAATCGCTGGTTCGCAGTTTCAATCGGACCGATTGAGACAATACGAAAAACCATTTCTTGAGGTTGTATTGACTGTAATAAATATTATTTCTGATGGTCGCATTCATTTGTACATTTTTGATAATTTTGTTTTTTACATACCTTTTGTTTCAATCAAGCCATCCATTTTGTAATATCCGTCCCGGAGCTAAAATCACAACTCGCTCCGTGCCTCGCTAGCCTGACGTGTTTCTCTGTACACTATTTTCCAGAGTCGATAACGATACACGAGATCAGCGCGCCGAGTCTTTGTTTATAATTGTCGATCGGTTTTCGATAGTGGGTACTAACTGGGCAGTATTCTGTTGGACTGGTTCCAACAAGGTTCTGTGTGAGCGCCGTGTCAGTTGCCTCCGATTACTAACCGGTAAAAAAATATGTTGCATGAGGCTGACTTCTCGTAAGTATCACGTTTGCTTAGTTCCCAGATGAATTCGCCGTCCTATCAGCAAACGCGCGCAAGTATTGGCAAAGCGGAGACAAACTGGTAAGCCTGAAAAGTCAAAATGTGCGATCAATAAAAACCTGAAATCCGCCGCCATCACCCTAAGGCTCAATAGTAAAAAAGACGCGTACCAAGAAGTTTACTTTGCATGCGTCACTGTAAAAATAATCCACCTTCAGCTTTTCCGTTGTGTCAAGCGAACGGCGAAATAAACCCCGAAACTAAAACTTCCGTTCAATTAATGGAGAACCAGAACATCTTTTATTAGCCAAACGCTTTCTCCTTGTTTATTTACGATGAAATATTAACAGCCGTTTTTGTCTGCAGAACTTTGTGTTTCTTAAGCCCAAACATCTTGGCTAAATGAGTACGAAAAGATACATCTAACAATATTGAAAGAAGCCTCTCATGTATTGTCCAGCCGGTACGTGACTTCTTCTTACGGCTGACGTCATTTTCATGGAATGAGAAGATACCACTGTTATCTCTATTTATAGATCTGGTGACTAGTACGTTCCTGTCAGTCACCGATTAACCAGCTCAAAGGGCTCCCGTACAATATCTTAAAACCTCAAGCGAGCCACCTTGAAGCACTCTCTAAACAGTAATCTCAACTCTGCACCTCAGCACGGATTCCTGTAAGATGGGTTTTACGTAGCTAACACGCCCATTATAGATAGACTAACGGATGCCAGAGATAACGATGTTGTATCCTAAACCATTTTCATCGGTTTCGCTAAAACGTTTATTCTGATGTTACTAGAACAAATTATATAAAAAAACAAAGGCGTACAGCAGAAACGATGAGGCCCACTATTGAATGGCTTCATTTCTTAAGGAAAAAACCTTTCAGGTCAAGGTTGGTTCCGACTTTTCTTTATTCGCACCTATCCTAGCGGATGTGACAAAAGAAAACTACTATTCTTTAATCTATAGCACTGACTTACAGGATAGAACTTCCAGTCATTCTTGTCTCTATGTGGACGAATTGGAAATTAGGAACTCCTGTAAATTTTGGAAGCTGATCTCAATGCAGGTAATGAGTGGTCAGAAAAAATTATCAACGACGACAAGTGTGTACACATATCTCTCGACGGCGAGTCTGGCGATGCCTTCGTAACACACGAAACACAAACAGCTGCAAGTGCTGTCAATGCGAGCCTTAAAAAATATCAAGTATATAACTGTCGTCCAACCTAACCATCTCCAATCACCACCAAAAAGCAACCAAAAAAAAGATTTGCTGCACTGACAGGGCTCTTCGTTTTTGCAGACAACAGGGCCACGATAAGAAGTTACAAAAAAGACCTGATAACTGCTAGACAACGTTTTTACGTCACACAGCGATAGCCCACTGAGAAAGCCTATTGTCAACCGTAGTTGACGCCTTATTCAGGATACAATCTAAAGTGTTGTTATATGTTCATTTGCTTAACAGAAGTAGGTTGCGAGCAACGTAGTTATAATTTTTTTTTTAATCGTGTCTCGCTTCTACCTCGACGCTGCGTTAACATAATCTTGTTACATCAGTTTTTCTACTACCGTTCTTCAGAAAAGTAGAGGTCTGCGTGATAACAGAGGAAGTACATCGACCCCGGGGGCTTGGGCACTGTCCCGCGCCCGCTCATCAATAACTGTAAGATTGCAACGTTTCCATGTTTTATACCTCACTTTTCCAGCCATGCGTAATTATCCAACAAGATCGCATCATACATACTTGTTTGACTTTACAAAAAATGAGTGCATAACACTTTTGAACAAACCCTACTATGGTTCTTTCAACAACGTTAGTGTTTTGACATTCTACTAACATTTCATCATTTGATTGTATTTCATCTCCATTACTTTGCAACATCAACTACCTTAAGAACACTTCTACAATAACACTGAATGTTTCACGAACATTGTTTAGTATCGTTGAATCCAGTCCTTGACTTCGCTCCTTGTGGTATATCGAGACCAATAAAAGTTCTCTTTTCTATCACAAGACTACATCCTTAAAGAACCACATAAGAATTTGATGTAACAAGACGTTATGCAATTTAAGCCATAGGGTGCATTCTGAATAAAATAATTTGGTTAACAAAGACCACTTCAGGTATGCTTATACGTAACATATCCTACTTGTGAGATTGCTGGCTACAGTTACATGGTGGTAATCCGCAGGCACATGACGTATGAAGTTACATAAATCTGTGGACTTAAAACAAGGTTTATCGACAATGAGAACCAAACAAGCCATTTAACTTATTTGAAAGTGTAGTTGTATGTGTATATGACCGAACCACAATGGACTACCGTGAGTTAATCAGATACGAAGTGTGCACATGTGTACATGACTGTGGTCGTGTATACGTATGTGCACAGCATCGCCATAATGATGCATAGCTTCAAAACCACTAGGTGGATTTTTAATTATTGTGCGTAAGTAACACATTAAGGTGTGAAGCAGCAATTTATTTTTAACAGCCCTAAGGAACATGCATGCTCCCTGAGTAAGCGTGCTGAACGTTGTACGAACACCTCGAAGGTTCTATGCATGGACCATGTGATTATGATCCCATGCGCTCATAAATAACGTAGATATTAACTAAATTCTACGCCAATTATAAGTGCATGACAGCGTAGGGTTGACTACACCTCATACTAACTCCATGTGATTGTAACCATTAATTTGACCAACCCCAGACTTTCGAGATCAAGTTGCTTTTCATACAAAAAGTTCGGAGAACATAACAAAATAGGCTACATTAAGTTTGGACAAAATGACAAATAATATTGCTGAATGATATGTAAAAACGATACAGAACAATGTTCCGAGTTATTTCAACGGTTTCTTGCGCAGCCAAACGTATACCCAACTCAAGGCATTCCAGCATGAATTAGTGGCACGGAATGTGTGGTTTCACAGCAGATTCGATCTCCGTTGGACAGCCAGATTGCTGTTCGTCTGCCCCGGTCACATGGTGAAATTATGCGAGGTGTGTTGAGTGTTAAAGTAGCTGGAAACAGTTGAGCACCTAAAGAAGTTGTATCGTTTTGCTGCATAACGATAGAATGATAGAAGGTAGGACTGTACGGAGAAAGGGAGAAATGAGAGAAAAGAGAGAGGAAGGAAATAACAATGAAGGTACACGGGGCTCAACTGTCAATGGCCATGTTGGGATAATCCAGTTGTCCAGTTACTTTTTGAATGCATCGACTGTTGGTGTCAGGAGAATGGTTGCTAGTAGTGTATTCCATGTCGAACAGACACGCAGGGAAAAACTGTCGTCGCATAAGAAGCTGCTAAGTGATATGGAAACCTCGTACTTACCGCCCTTGAGACGCACTGCATCGGCGACTGTGAAGAGGTTTCTGCTGCGGTGATTCTGGAAGCATGGGATTTTGTATGCTAGTACAAGATCGCCTCTGAAACGCCTATAGGCTAGGAGAAATGGATCTAGGTTTGACGAACGGTCCTCATACGACAAGAAAAATAGATCAACTCCTTCGGATAGCCTCTAGAACAGTTACGTCTTTTTTTCCAGTACGCCGCATATACCTGAATGGTGATTTCCAGCAGTGGCGTTACGGGTGTGTCATAGATGCGTGAGAAGGTGTCGATTGGGAAACTACTGAGGACCCTGCTGAGCACTGTTAACCTGTTACTAGCAACAGCATAACGTTAGTACTAGGAGAGAGATTTGGTGTAACAACGGTACCTAGGTCGAGCTCCCGGTGGACAGTGGCTAGGGCAGTGCCATCGATACGATACGTTATAATGCTGTGGTGTCGAACGAGCATAATTATCAACTTGGACGTGTTGAAGTGTAGTCGATTTTCCACAGACCAAAGATGCGGAGCATCCAGATCCCTTCGGAAGACATCTGCGTCTTCAACGTTGCGTAAAACGCAGTAAAGCATAGGATCAAATTATTCAATTTGTCCAGCATTATACTGTGATCGACTGCATCGTGAAATCTAAGAATAAAGCATCAAGTGGGAAGTACTCCTCGGCAACTTTTGTTCACGAGCCAGCGGAAACCAGTAGGTTGGTCGTACATGAGCGACCATTTTTGAAGCCGCGCTGCCCTGGTGCCAACAGTGAATGAGTATTTGAGTGGTCTCTTGCGAAATCGTCAATTATGTTCTCCATGACTTTTGACACGCTTGGTAGTAGAGCAATCGGTTTAAAGTTACTGGCGTTCGTTCTATCCCCCGCTGCTGTAGACGGGAGAGATAACGCCGTGCTTCTAAGTGACTAGAATACAACCAGTAAAATATGTTGGAACAAACGAGGAAGCTTATCTGCGCATTCTTATAGTATGGGTGGAGGTACCTCATCAAGCCCCAGTGACTTATCAACGCGTAGTACGAGTAATTTGGCGCGTACGTTAGCCTGGGCGAAGTTAAGGAATGAATCCGAAGGACGATTAGAATTGAAAGCTCTGGTGCATAGTTCCGTCTCCACTGAGTTGCTGGGGAAAAAAGCATAGTGGGTACGTAGTACCACTGCCGTCTCGGAATTAGAAGTAGAGTCTTGAAGGTTCTATGAGAGATGATATAGTAACTTTCGACCTAGTCAAGAAAGCCATCTGCCCGAAGGATATTTTAGGATAGTCAGCAACGGATTTTGCAAATGACGCTTGGTGAACCCTGTGGTCGGTGTGTACGGCTGCTGCACATTGATTACGACAACATTTGTACGCCAGGTGTGAGGCGCCACCTCCTTTAAGAAATGCACCCCATATGCTTGGCTTCTCTTCCATTAAACGCTTGGTTGAGGGTTTGAGCCAAGACGACTTGCAGACTGGGCGTGAAGTGCAAAGTGGGATTGAACTTGATACCGCGGTGTTCAGATTTGACATAATATGCTCTAGGTGTTCATTTACCGTGCTGAACTCGTTAACTGGTGCCCAGTTGGTTTGAGACAAGTATTCCCGCATTTTTCCAAAGTTGGCTCGTCTGAAATTACGTCAGGCCGACACTAGGGAGCGGGTGATCGTGAAATAGAATATTAGGCATAAGCTAACTGTGGTGTGGTCGTTGCACTCAGTGGCGCGCCAACTACGAGAATATCAACTTTGTGGGATTCAGTAGTTAACACTATGTCTAGTCGAAATGTTTGTGACCTTCATTCCATTACGTGGGTTGGTGTTGGTAAAAGGAACTTTTTCCCAAAAATTCGCATTATTTGCAAGGGAAATGGATTTCTTCATTTCCCGGGAACTAGAAAGCTCGTGAGAATTCTAGAACGTCCAGGAAGCTACGCTTGCTTCTGATTGGTCCATTCGGCGACCTAGGTCCAAGGCCACCACAAACCTATAAATACAGTTGCTGTAAATCGCAATTTTGCCTTTGGGCTGAGCAGCAAATAAAGCTCGTTTGAAGGCCGTCTTTTTTCTTACTTGTTGGGGGGTTCTAAGTTGCGAGATTTGCGTTCCGATACTTGAGCTCTGATTTTCGTACCACTTTGCAATATCGTTGCGTTCGTTCGTGATAGAGATACTGCTCGTGGTCTTGCGTTTGTCCTTGTCTTTCTCTATCAGGTGGGGTCGTAACAGTTGGCTGACGCGCTCGGTGAGTCCCACTTCCTGCACGAGATTGTAGAACTTAAAGGCCGCAGTACCGAAGGTTAGCCCGCTGGAGGGACTCGCAGACAAGAGGTTGAATTCATTTAGAACGAGGGTGCGACATTTAAGGATTGCGGTGGCCCGTTCAACGACACTGTGCAATCTTTCATTGTATTCTGTGGTTACGGACGGGACATCATAAATGACGTCGACAATGACGTGTGATGAATGAGATATCCTAACATTTGTCCACAGGGACTCATTAAGTGAAAGCAGAGTCGAATCTCCGTTTAGGGCTGCGCATAATTCAGCACTGATGTAAACTGCTACGCCCCCACCTCTGCTGACCAACCGACCATTACGAAAGATAGAGTAACCAGGACGCTCTACCTCCTGGTCGGATATGTCAGACGTTAACCACGTCTCAACTAGGCTTCCTTGAGTCGACAAGCTGTCGCAACTCCTGCACTTCGTTCTGCACAAGAAGAAAAATATTAAAAAATACAGTGCCAGCTGGTAGTGTACCTGCATACCCTTATCTAGGATAGTGTGCCTTCAGCTGAATAACGGGTACTACCTGGGGTAGACTGATTCTTTCGAAGTCGGCTGTACCAGGTTTTTTGACTGTGCGAGAGGCAGTGGTCTACTGATGACCTCTGGTATCTTGATCACACTTGCCATCCTAGAACGTGTACCAGTAACAGACGTTCTACGTTCAGACCTCGGTTTGTCTGCATGAAGTCGGAGCTCAGATGGGTAATTGTTTTTTTAACGTGTACCATCTCCGAAACACAATGCATAATATATCCCTTGTGAGGAGGGTGAGTCGCAATAGTCTGAGGGCTGAGATGAAGCGGTGACGGACGCGGAAGGCGTTGAACAGACCATACTCCGCATTCGCCTACATTCAGGTTTAGTTCGGCACGAATAAACTTCCACTGATTAATATCGTACTTGTCAGCGAGCAATACATCCGCATCTTTCAACTACTCTACGCCGTGTAAAACCAAACCACACGTTCGATCGTATTGAGATTGCGACATGCCGTTCGTCGGGTCTCCCTGAAGAAAATCAGGTTTCACTCCCTGGTAAGAATTGTTGAGTCTGACAGAACCTCCTCGATGTTTTCTAGCCGGCCAAGCGTGAGACGAATTGGTCGAGGGCGTCCATCTTGGTGAGATTTACGAATTCTGCACAATGTGGGTTCATCTTCCATGCCTAGTATAAGTAGATCGCAAAGAGACCACAATTGCAATCGATCGTCCGCTTCTTTTTGGTAGAGAAACATGCTTTCACTTTCCGCAGCGTTATGGATAATTAAACTGTCTAGCGAACTCGGGACAGTGATCATGCCTGAGTGTGTCTGTGTCTTGTGTTCTGAACTGAAGGACAATTGTGGGATTATGAAATTCAATTAACGGCGTAGAGCTTCCCTGGTTCGTGCTGATGGAAGACTGAGACGCACGAGCGCGCCAAGACGCAATAACCTCGCATTTACCACGCCCAACCTGGTGTGTTCTGTTGAACCTAGTTTACTAGCTAGTACAAGAGGCGGAGGATTTCGGCTGTGTGCAGCTACGGTAGTTAATTCAATTCAATGCACAAGACAAATGACGACCAGCAGCCAGAATGTCCAGATTCCTGCGCCGATAAACCCGAGGCCTTCAACATTTCGACTGCAGGTTTTCTGATTTCAACGTGAGGTGTCTTCTAGCGACTTCGCTACAACAGGAGAAAGGAGCATCAACCGGAGTATACGCCTACAGGACTGTTATCACTACTCGTAAGAAATCACAAGCACATGAGGACGCTTCAGTTTGCGAACTGAAGATGTGCATCCATATTCGTCAATACCTACCTATATGTACTAGCGCATAAATCCTCTGCAGGCCGGCACGCATATATGCACGGCACATCTGCATTCGTATAGGCTTGCACTCATGGAGTCGCTGGTTTGGTGCCATGTTATGCTCCGAATAGTTCGTGCCCAGCGTAACTAGTTAGCAACAATGAGACAAAAATTCCTAGTATATTTCTGTTAGATGCAGACCAACAAACACTTGTTAAGTTTGGCGCTGATAGACTAGAGATAGTGCACATTTGGATGTCCCGAGAACACAGCGGAAGGTAGGTATATCCTATTACAAAAATGTAAGGAAGTGAAAAGAAATATTTATATTTAGGTATGAATGTGACAACTTTTGTGTTCAGCAGAAGCGACCTCCCATACGATAGATACTGTCTCAAGGAAAGGACGGGAGGTTAGCTAACCATGCTCTGCAACGCATCCTGTTTTGCATGGACCGCATTTTTTGTTTTTGTCTATTTTTTGCAGAACTTAGAAGTGTGATGGTGTATCCATTAGCCAGCCCATTCCGCACATCCTGAATATCCTCGGCTGCCAAGGTCGGGTGGGAATGGTACCGGATTAACCCACTTCACAAGTTACGACCTCTGACCCGGATCACAAGAACAGAAGCGTAGTGGTTACTCCGGAGTACGCCAGACTATCATTTTGTCATCCCCACATCCTGGCCATCTGGTCATCTTTTACTAGGGGTAGCATACTTGGAACACTGACAGAAGTTAGCAGCATTGGATTACAGCCCTGAGTAGACATCATGTATCTGTATGGGGGATCGATTCTTAAGACACATCTGCAGAAAGTGAGGAGGAAGGGTGGATGAGAGCACTCGCACAGTGATGAATGCAGCAAGGGTGAACGGAAACTGAGAATGAAGGGGAAAAGTGGCGTTGGTGCTTGTGTGAATCCTGCTCATGGATGTTTCCAATTCGCTCTGAACCATTCTTTGCAACTACAGTTGGGTGAACTATCAAGTTCCCCCTACTGCACCTCGGCACCACATGATTATTAGCTGGCACTTTTAAGCAAATACGCGTGTGCAGACATCATTTCATGTGTTGGCTTGCAAAGATGTACACACTCATTCGATAATGCAAGCCAACTGCTCACTGGCACACACAGATATGTAATCAAAAGGACACCAAACTATATTCACACTTCACACAAACATGTCACAATAATACAAGAATTATGTCATATCGGGGAATAAACGTTCCCATTCCTGATCCGGTTTTCTCTTAAACGCCTCGACCGAAGTAGCCTGGACCAAACGCACAGGTAAGCTGCTCCATATGCTAATGATACTGCTCGTGAAAAACTCGACTCTGACAGAAGTATGGGCACGTGGCTTGCCCATGGACAGCGAGTGACCCCTTAGGTGAGGCGTTCCTCTAGCTGAGAACAGACCCCAAGTGCAACATCGGTGAAACCACGCAGAACTTTATGCGTTTCGATTAAGTCCCTACGAAGTCGCCTGCATTACAGAAGAGATTGGGTTTCTTCAATCTGGTTACACAGTCCATACTTTTCGTACCACGAACCATCCTGGTGACCAGCCTTTGGACCCACTTCAGATACCTTGTCGTTTTGGGGTGCGGGTTCCATGCCTGAACACAATATTCCAGGTGCGGTCTCACGAACGCCTTAAACAGTGTTATAAATACATCAGGTCCCTGAGAGAGATTGCTTTCCTGAGTTGAAAGAGGGCTGCTCTAGCCTTTTTTGCAGTAGACAAACCATGGGCTGTAGGTTTGAAGTTACCACAGAGACGAATCCCAAGATTTCTAATTACATGTACCTGGGCAATCTAAATACTTTCATTCATGCCCGGGAGATAATGACAGACTTCCGTCTTTCCGGATCTAATTAAACCAATGAATTTGCCAAGGTTAAGTGGAAGGTCCCAGTTTTCCGACCATGTGGCCAACTTAATCAACTCCGCTTGAAGGTCCGATCGATTCGGACTGTCGACAACCTTTACAACGTCAGCGAACATGTGATAAGGCGCATTCAGTTGATCAGTCAAGTCATTAATGTACATCAAAGGTCGGCTGACGTTGGCGTATCTGGGACGCATGTTGTAGCAGGTGCCGAACAGATCTAATGGTTTGTTTTGTCTGTGTCCTAGGTGCCATTATCCTAAGGAATGTTTAGTCAGCAAGTCACGCAATGATATCTGAGGGTTGGAGTGCGTGTATCGGAGCCTTAAGTACAAGTCTATAGGAAACTCGGGATCGCACTTGCAAGGAACCCAGTAGTTACAGAAGTCATGGGCCATGGTTTTTTTGCGAGATCCTACTACCTTCGAGCATGATCGAAAACGCGGGACTAAGTGCACGTCTGCAAAACCTATGTGGCAAGATGAATAACAAGACGAATAAAACCTGCCAAACACGTTGTCCAGTGATGTTCTATCTCTACCCCTACCACGAGGTATAGCTAGGTTTTCGCAATGAGGTATGCTGGGAGAGTGGGCTCGCGGCACTACACTTTTTACTGGCTATTGCGGTTAAGCAACTGCCAATCGACTAGAACGACCACAACTGGCAGAAGCGTTCGTCAAAACGTCATAGTCGCGATTATGGCAACAAACATCTGACACCGTCGATTTTGCTGGAACGTTTCATACATTTTAGAACGATTTTCAAGACGTTTTCAAATATCGATAGAAAAAGCAGTAGCTGTTTCCATGGAAGACAAGAACAATTGTTCATGCATCTGAGTAATTATGAGTGAATTAGTGACGGAAACGTAATGACACAAAATACAAAAAGAGTGGCTCAAACAGTGCTCTGTAACTCATCATCATCACCACTATCAGCATAGACAGCAATACATAAGTGGTTCACACCGATGCCTAAATGCCATACAGCCACGAAGAAAAGGCAAACCCCGTATAGGAAGGGAGAAGAAAAAAGAAAGGGAAGAGAATGGGACCTAACTCCTCAAATTGCTACATTTATATTTAAACATACATCAAGGTGCCTACACCTTGCAAACAAACAACCGAGCTGTAAGTGAAAGTAAGGCGTCGTCAGCAAGACAGCTTCCTTACGGATTTCACTGCTCCGCGTCATTAAGTGCACTCACTTCACAGACAACTTGGCCAAACAACGACAACATTCAGGCCACTGCGCTCGGTTAGCCGCCATCTCACCTGACGTCTCAAGCCACCGACTCTGTGAATCGCGAGGGCCTCAGCCCGGAAGACGAACCCGATCTAGAGTGACCAACCCTCTCGTGAACGATTTCATTTCTTCACACCGGGTCATCATTTGTCCACCTCGCACCTTACGCCAGTCGACCGCAGCGTTGACAAACACTACTCGGTGTGGCAGACGACTAGCTGACATCCTTAGTACATGACCTAACCACCTAAGTCTGTGCAAGTGTAAGGATTGAACGAAAGGACTCGTTTGACAATCAGTGCCAAACACCCGCTTCCTAACCTCCTCGGTGCTCACTTGCTGATGTCACCTGATACGAGTGGCCAAATATCTGAAGACAGTTCACGTCCTCTACCCCGAGTGGCCGAGTTTCGCTGACGTAAAATAATACAGCCCTCAATGTTATCTGATATACGCGACCCGTACGATTCAGAGAGACACCTCTCTGTCGCCACAGGTGCCTCGGACTAGCGAACATCGCCATAACCTTGAAGATACATGATTCAACTTAATTCGTTACGCTTCCACCGCCGCTGATACAGCTTCCCAGGCACACAAACCGGTCAACAACCTCCATGACCTAACATTAAATCTACGTAATCACTGCAATCTTGCAGCACTTCGCATTTTCAGGCTGCACAGCACATTCCGAAGTACTTATTAGGAGGCGAAAAAGCGTTTAGCGTTGTTTGTGCTGCACCAAAGTTGTCAAATAGCAACACCCTGTCGTCCGCATAATCAAGATCAGTCAGCCTTCCACTAGGAAGGAGGTCCACGCCGGCATCTTGTGAATGTCAGAGACGATCCTCCATTAGTTCGTCTATGATGAAAGTGAACGGAAATGGTGAAAGAGGACAGCCATGACGTACCCCGCTCCAGGTGCTGAAATTGTCAGACAGTTCGCCGTAAACCCTGACCTGAGCTGTAATGGGGGGGATACGGCGCCGGCAGTATGTTTACATACTTGGTTGGTACACCCCTGCATTTGGGCGACTCTAAAAACGTAGATCGACTCACCGAATCCAGTGCACCTTTATAGTCGAGAAATACGGCGATTGTTGACCGGCGATACACACGACGCTGCTGCAGAATTTTACGGAGGGTAAAAATGTGACCTATACATCCCCGTCTACGGTGAAACCATGCCTCTTCTTCCCTAATGTTCACCTCCCGAACAACAGTGAGTCGACGAAGTTTAATGGATGCCAGAACCCTAGAAATGACTGGAGTCAAACTAATTCCCCTATGGTTTTCGCAAGAGTCCCTACCATTCTTGCATACAGAAACTACTACCGCATGAACCCAGCATAGAGGGATGGTCTCCGTCGTCCACATAAGTTGAAACAACTGTCAATGCCTCTATTAATGCCTCACCACCTTTGAAAAGTGCCGGCACGAGATCATCTGGATCAGCAGCCCTATGATGCTTGAGCCGAGATGCAATTGCAAACCCCAGTCTTAGTGAGTGGTTCCAAATCTACCGACCAGAGTACTACAACACAAGTTTGTGGCGGCAATACAAGAGAAGCAGGAGGCCAGCTAACAAGACCCTCAAAGTGTTCCGCCCAACGCTCTAACCTCCTGGACTTATTATACATGAGTATGTCATCTGCCTTGCTGATAGCTTCATTGACAGACGGTCGCGTGAGACCGGTGGCTCGGATCAGCTTAAAGAGTGCCGGTGTTTCCTGAAGCAGAAGCGGTTTCCATTTCTCAAACATTTTCCACTAACAAAGCCTCATGATCGGCCTTTAGACTACGTTTCAGTTTCCTACGGATATCTTTTCTAGAATTGTTATGTAAACTACCAGGAGGAACCTTCCGTCTAGCTTCTAACAGCTCCAGAGATTTCTTATAGATCCAACGTTTGGTTAACTCATGTACCCCCGTGCCTCATGCTACAGTACCTGCTTCGTGAAAGGGCTGTGAGATTTGAGTCCAGCAGCTATTAGGATCTTCGGAGTGGGAAGTATCAAGGCAGCTTTCTAAGCTGATTCGGTACTTATGCTTTACCGATTGTAAAGTCAGTTTCTCAACAGCTAATCGTTGCTGTCGGTAGGGTCGTGGCCCAGCAAAAGTAAGAACGAAACGACAGCGTACCAATACATGATCTGAATCCAGGTACGTGCTCCAATAAGAACGACAGTCCGGAATGCAATCACGCCACCTGAGACTAGACCTGATTCAGAGGAGGCGGGCACAAAGTATTGCAATAATGTGCACGATGCTTAAAACTATTGCTAAAAAAAACGTTTATGCTCAGCACACAGCTGCAACAATCGCCCGTCATTATCTGATCGGTGTGACGTTATCCCAAACCTGCCACCTAGATGAGATTCAGTCACACCGAGGCGGTCGATCTGAGCATTCAAATCTCCGGCCAGAACGACTTTATCAGAGCCACGTGTCGACTGGAAGAGAGCAGCCAGATCCGAGTAAAAAGCTTCCTTGATGCCGACGTCACTACAGTCAGTAAGAGCATAAGCAGACAATGAATGAATTTCTGAAAATTTTGCGTCTAGAGCTGGCCTTAACAGAACCTGCCAAGCGGACGGCACAAAGTCTACTGTTAACATGAATCCTATCTACTAATGTGGCTGCAGCCATCGTGCTGAGGACTATACCTACTCCAGCCTCACCTGTAACAGCAGCTGTGGAGTCACCCGAAGTGTATAACCAGTATCGGGTAGACAATGCAGGTGCTGTTAGTTCCATACGCTGACTACTGTCCTGGATTCTAGTTTCCGAGATACGACAGACATCGACACGCAACGAGTCTACCGTTAGTGCAAGAGCAGCCTGTTGACCTATCTGTTTTAGAGTGCGAACGTTGAAAGCACCTATATTAATTCGCATTCTAGGTCTAAGTAAGGAACGAGGGAGGCCTGAAGCTGAATTGCAAGAAACGGAGCTTACCGACACAATGTTATTACGATCAGTTATATCTGTTGTGGGACCTGCAGAGTATTTATTAAAAATGAAGGTCGGCAGGGGTCTGAGGGCTAAATTTGACAGAATAGTGGGGGAAGGGTCAGCAGCAGCATGTTTTCGCCTATCCACCCTGCTGTATGCAGCAGATAGGGCGACCCCGTTTATACTGCGAGACGGCCGATGCAGTATGGAATTACTGGTGGTGTGACTATTCATGGTTGTGTGTAGGCTGAGATACTGCCAGGACGCCAAGACCTAGACGGGAGAACGATTAGGGTTCTCAACCAAAGCCTTTGGCTCAAAAGCCTGTACCGCAAGGCAGCGGGTGGGTGGCAGCGTACCAGAACTGGTACATTTTTCCGTAAAATATGCCAACTTTCTTCTAACCCTCAGCCTGGAGGACCAGGAGACTGGTTTGTCAGACCTCAGCCCACTGGTCCGTCTGGTAAGGGTGACTATCGGCGTAGTGGCCACACCGTCCAGTTTAGCCCAAATGGTGATCGAGATAAGCAAGCCGTCACACCGCATCAAGGTCCAGTCTTGTTGTGACGGCAGGATGCTGAACACATATGGACAACCAGCTACCCATCGTACGGTTCAATTTAATTACCCGATCGTCTCAAATGTCCCCGTACAGAGCTCAGCGGCCTCCATACATTCAGCAACAAGTTGATTTTTGTCGTGTGCGCGTCGCGCAAACAGTCGTAGCTCTAAAAAAAAGGGCGAGTATACGTGTGGTTTACTTGTAGTTTCAATGGAAACTAGGTATCCTTCCATGGAATTCAAAGAGAGTCGGTTTCCTTTCATAAAAATACTTCCGAAGACCTAGTGAAGCGAAGGCTATACCAAGTTTAAATTAGATGGTACAAATAATCTTGCTGAAAAATACAGCCAATTGGCTGTAAATATTTTACTGGCCACAGTGAACGATTTAAATTTGAAAATAAGTGTTGCTCTTTTTGGTTTTTGGTTTTGCAAACGCATAGTAGTTAACTATAGACTAACCGTATACTACTCTGTCAGTATCGTGTGGCATATCATTTAGGTACTGCCGTAGCTTGCCTCCTAACTTCTGGCTACAGCGTCTCGCCATTGTTGCAAAATGGTCAAATGATCCACTTACAGCTTGTGCGCCAAGTTTGTCCGTGTTAAGGACCATGCGCTGCAATGTTTCGGCTGTAACACATGGTTTCATATTTCTTGCCTCGGCGTTTCTTCAGAACTGTATCACGCACTCAGCGCAGCTAATCTAAACTGCATTCAACTTAACTGCGATGGCTGTCGTCTCTCTGGGAAACTACTTACCAGTCAAGCAGGCACCACCTGCACTGCGTCAGCCGCAGCTGGCGAGTCGGCCTGCAACAGATTCATACTTCACAACACTGCCGCCAACGCTAGGGAGCACCACCCTGTTCAGGATGTGACAACACTAAGTAAACGTAAGCAAAGCAGTCGAAAAAGATTGTATGCGTCGGTGGTTGGCGGTACTCAGGAACCGTTACGTTCTATTGGTGCTGGCATGCCTGTCGTAAAAACCAAACACTGCTGCCCGGTCAGACTCCGTCATAGTGCAGGACCTCCGGGAGTGCCTGGACTCGTCGCTCCAACTTCGTGACGAACATGACCGCGAACTTTGGCTCGCACTGTGTGCCCAAATGCAAATCACACCTCGATGTCCTAACTCTATTACCCGTCTCGCAAGGAAGCCTGACTCACCGCACGTAAACAAACCGAGGTTGATACGGATTTCCCTTAAGAGCCCATTGGAAACCGAAGAGATTTTCCTAGTAGCCTTTAAACTGCGTTCATTTGGCGGCGCCTCCATTTATCCCGACATACTTTGGATCGAGCGACAACGGAGACACCAAGCAATGAAAAGTGCGGTCGCTGTCGATCGATCCCGCAATGTCATAATCAGAAATGTGCCTGACACGTGTGGGGACAACACCATGCACGACATAAATCAATGGAAATTTCTTTCGTCTGTCCTGGGGCTTGAAAATGTGCTTCTGCAAAATATAATGCGCATTCCGCGCACTAGCCTGACCCCCGCTGATCCCCTACCACGGCTCTTGAAAATTACCGTGACTGCGCCTGAGAAAGCTGCATACATA
>JTDE01004001.1:12002-23297 GCA_014338405.1 Paragonimus skrjabini miyazakii
GACGTGAACCGGATGGCAACCATGCTGATGTTGAATCAGCTTCGTTGGCTGGGTCACGTCCGTCGGATGGGCGGTGACCGTATCCCGAAGCAGGTGTTGCATGGACAACTGAGATCAGATAAGCGAAATCCCGGTGGTTAAAGGCTGAAATAACAGCATATTGTACAGCCAAGTCTCTAACGTCGTAAAATTGATTACAGATGTTGGGAAAACTTAGCGTTGAACCGGAATGTCTGGAAGAACACGGTTCGGACGGGCATCCGCGAGTTCGCCGAGCAGTTATTGCGCGGCCGGGAACAAAAGCACGCAAGGGAAGCACCGGTGCCATAGGTCGTGGTGACATGACTATATGGCGTTGCGATGTATGCGGCCACGAATGCGCTGGCCGTTTGGGATTAGTAGGTCACCAGCGTACTCATGGTGCGCCGTCGGCGAAGAGTACGTTAGGTTCAGATAGATCATATCAGCACATCCATTCTACTTTTGTTAATTATTGCATCGACAAATACCATGGTTGTTGGGCAACTAATCTGCTCCTCTTTTCAGAAACTTGAGTGTCTGCGGCCTTCTACCCATTCTTCTCTTGAGCTTCGTTGGTGTATTGAACGATCAATCGTTTGCCTGATCTTTTCGTAGCCCAACTTTGAATTCTGTTTTTCAACTTTATCCTCTCTGGACTGCACTAACATGCACTCATATACTGAAATACTTCTTGTACTACAGTTTACTTATCTTTCTTCTTAGTATAGATCTTGTCATTGCAGTCTCTCTCTGTTTATTTTCCGAGAGATAAGGGTTTCCTATTCGTGTTAGCCATTCAATTGGCTAACCAGCATTGGCCGGCTGGAGACAAAGCCCTCACTCACACACCAACCGATCTTATTCCTTCGGGTTTACACCGGATACATGGTGTCTGAGTGGAACCACAAGTGGCGCAGCGCAAGCCACTTGGGGTGATGGTTTAAAGTGCAGGCGTCCTTTGGCTTCGGTCACTGTGACAGGCTAATCCGTTTCGGATGCGGCCGACCGACCATATGAAACCATTAGGATGTTAACGTAAACAGCACCACTTACAGAAAACAGAGCATTTTTCTAACCACTCATCACCAGCTCGGTAGTGTTACGGAGAAAAATGATGTGTCAAATTAGTCAAAATCAACGCGATAACAGCCAGTACTCGCTGATCCAAACAGAGATGAGTAGATGTTTCGCTACTGATGTGAACCGGCTGTATTAATCATACGGTAGACGTAGTCTAAGTGGTCCATTTGGTGAACCTAAGGCAGTCAGGCAGTTGAGTTTGGCAACAGCCGAATCGATCGCTTGGTGCTCACACACGATTATTTCAGGTACTGCTAATTCCATGGTGTGGCGTCAAGAAAACGGAAGACAAGAGTACAGAATAAAGCAACGATTAAATAAAAAGCAATGTTAATACGCAGAATCGACAAAACGAAGCGTCAGTGTAGCAGAACAAAAAGCGAGCCAGTGATGTGTGCAGTAGGTTCAATATCCCTACCTCTTTCAAACAAACGTTTAAGCGCACAAAGATATTTGCAGCCAAATGGATGTAGATGACAATTAACGGTTGAACGCAATGAGTGAAAAATGAATAGGGAAACCACAATGGACTCGGGTGGTCTACTCTACCTATTATCCAAACCTACAATCAATCCCAGATAAAGAACGTAAATTAAACCTGAAGGATGAATGCAGATTGAGGTAACTGAGTCCGGTCAAGTATACCTTTCACCTTATTCTCAATTTTCCTAACCGCCGTGTCAAGTTTACTTTAATGATTGCCATCTACGTCGCCGATAATAACAGATGAAAGCATCCGCGGGTGCTCAACGTGCCTATGGTAGGCGCCGTGAACAAATCAGAGATCACGTTTTTCCAATAGGGTGCACGTGATCCAAACTATGACATGTACATGTATCGTCAATGAGCCAAAACACAAAGCATACCTGGAACCAAAAGTAACCAGATCCTGTCGAGTTTTTCACCACAACTAGGTCAAACCTCACGATCCAAAATATCACTTGCTAACATCCCAGGCTGTGTGCATTATCGCTTGAACTAAACGTCACTCCAAATCACAAATGAGCCATTAGCGTGCAGGCGACTCTAATCAGCGCAGGTGAACGTGTGACATGAACTAATATTTTCACGGATGGGTCTAGTATGTACGAATTGTGTCAGCCCACGGTTTCGCGACGAACACTTAGACAGCGATTGAAGACGCGAGCGACCATATGAACCGCTGGAGTACGAAAACCCGATGATAGACTGATCCATCAGATACAAACCCAAGGGCTTAGGAACAAAAAGTCATTCAATCTGAGAAACCTAATAGTCGTTCCGACAACGCCAAAGAACGAAATGCTGATTCTACTTGGTAACAGTCTCACCGAAAACAAGTCACCAGGAGTTGGTGAAGCGAGAGCGTTAAGTGGTAAACTACGCGGTATTATATATAAAATGCCTTAACAGATTTACCACTTACAAATGATACCTGGATATGCCTTGTTTTAATTTCCATTGGGTGCTTGAAACGTATAAATGAAAAACATCAGTCGTGAGGGCATACGCACATTATCAAAAAAATTACTACGAAATCACACCTGGGACAGAAAACACTGGCAAGGGATACAAACAATCAATAGCTGGGTGATCTGAACACTCCACTGGGCTGGCATCGTCAGCCCACCATGCAAACATAAAACGACTCGTCCTACACAAGACAAGACTAACACACAGCAACCACACTATGCGACAAGTGGGCGTGAAACGCATCGCGGATGCTTGACCTCCACGTAAAAAGCCTTCCACTGCGACGATGCGAAATGAATCACAGTTTGTCCGTCCACATTTTTCAGCTTCACACAACACTGTGTCACGTACAGTGCTTAACCGCACAAACCATAGTTGCTTTCATACGTCTATTCGTCGAAGATGGAACATGTACAAGACGCCCGGATAAAATCTCGACACCAGTTAGAAACCACTACGATGTGCTTAAAAATACGGAAAACTTGCTAACCTCACCCACGGTATCACTGAAAATGAAGGGATTCTTCTAGAGAGCACCAGTCTCCTCTGTTGATGGTTACTCTTAGATCGACCACTTCTGCAAGGAGGTTCGAAACAACCACGCTTCTCTAAAAGCGCCATTCACGAAAATAGTTCTCCTGTCAATAGTTATTACATTTTACACAATTCCGTCCCTCTGATGTACGTCACATTCCAACGGTTAAGTAAAACTGATTGCGCGCCGTTGTCGATACCGCAATGAACTTGTGGAGAAGAGATGGACAACGTGGGTGAATAACGAATTCAACTGGAGGATTCTTTCAGCCAGGTAATCGTGACTTAAAGTTGAACAATCCACATGTAAGTTGACAACTGACGGAGTTTTGCACGTGGTTCTAAGGTTCTGGTGTGGTACACTCGCGTCAGTTTGGACGCATAAATAACAGCACTCCATTGAATAACTGAATCAAATTCATCACCTTTTGAGAAGTGCTCAAAAAACTTCCTCCTTCAGAGTCCGTCGTCTCTCGAAATCTCCAAAGCAACAGGCAGGGTAAAATGCAGCCTAAAATAAGTTCACAAACGTCAGATACACATGTGCAGGCCGCACTAAGGGCACCGTCGGTGTCATCAGGTAACTCAAGTACTGATTAACTCGTATCCAGACTGGGCGGAGATTTTAGTCGAAACTAAAGCTTTAGTTCAACTAGTAAAAACGGAAAGCCAATGAAAAAGTTCACATTAATCTTACAAAGTAATAAAATGGTCACTGTTAAGCTTGATCAAAAAGCCCCGGTATTGAAAATGACGTGTATGAAGCTGATGGATAGCTTACGCGTAGGCAACAATAACAAGAACAAACACCACGGATTGAATCGTGTTCGATCCGGTAGGAACACAGAAATCACAAAACGTAAGAAAACCGGAGTGGAGAATTGAAGCGTTACATGAATGACAGTCACAAATCCATGGCATAAAGGGCACGCTGTCATGATGAATGAGATTTGGCGAAAGAACACAGTGAAGTCGACCATACACAAAATACCAACCGTGCATTTCGGCACGAATTAGTCGGACTTCTTGTCTACTGAAGAACCGCCGAGAATGGCCAGGCGACGCTGAAGAAAAGACACATAAAAGGAGAAATTGAAGCACCGCATTGAAAAATCTACAGACTGAACATTAATGAATAATAAGAGGACAGTACACCGCAGTTTATAAAGAGGCGGGACGTCGATTTCCAACTCTTTCCCACTGAATCAACTCGACTAAAACTGAACGTCCAAAGTCTACCTCGTTTGTCTTCTTAATCACAACGAAGTCCTGTTTCTCATTTACCCTTTCTACTTTATGATTAGTTTCTAACCAATCGCCTAATTTCATACAATTATACCAACAAAATATGAAACATGTGATCGGAATGAATGGATAGTGAGACAATCACACAAGATGTAACATTTGTTTAATAAAATGAGAAAGTGAACAAAAGAAAACATCAAGGCGAAATCATTGTAGCTAGTTCCACAATAATGCCCAATCCTCTCAAACGATGTTAAGACCAGGGCTGTGGACAAAACAGTGGTGTGTGTAATCAGATGCTCGCAGTCAAATGCCAACGCCAGTAACCATAAAAGAACATATTGATCGTGATCAACAGCAAACATAAACTAAAAAATAAGAACTGCTGGATTCTAGCAATTTTGAAGACCAGATGACAAGAGAAACAGGTGATGGTGAAGTGAAATGAATAATGTATCGGAATAGCACGCAGAATGAGGACTACTTCGATTGAGACTCAAGGAAGACTAATATTTAGAAATGCCAAAAAGGAATACGGTTGAACAAAGGTGGAAACTGACAATGGAATTCTGATCGATAAGTAGTCATGGTGGTCTTCAGCGTTCAGCCGACACGAATCAGATGTGCACAACGGCAATCAACATCGTTAAGCCGGAACAAACTACACATCGAAAGTGCACGGGCCTCTGTTCTTAACACGCTTAGGTGGCCTCGGTCGAGTATTGATTATTCTTCGATCAACCGATGACCACACTAGCCTACAGGTTACACAAGGCAACGTCTGACTTGTGGCCATGTAATCAGCACTGCACACGACTAGACAACAAAAGTAACAATACGATCATTATGAATAAACTAGCAAAAATCAGCGTCTTTGCCGTTGTACACAGCAGTGCACAGTAGGTTCACCTTTAGTGAACAATATTGTGCCACCGTTATTTTGCACATTGTTGAAAGACTCCACGATATGCTTCTTACCGGATCCATTGATGATATGATCAAAAAGATCCAAATTACTGATAACCAGACAAACACGGACTGAATTCACAGTACTTTGGAATCTGCAAAGGTCCATAACATCTCTAAGTCACCCATCCTATAATTTTCATGAAAGTATTTTCCATTAAACTTTCCCGATCATACTCCACAGTTAAAGCGATCACCAAACAGCACACTGAGCGCGTTGTGATCGTGTTCAGTTTGCCAAATTAATGAAGGTCATGCGCAGGATTCGATGAGAACTGGTGACTGGAGGAATGATCCATAATCATCACAGAACATGTAAGCGGCATAAACAAAATAACAAATTTCTTTATCCACGCCGAACGCGCGGATAGTCAGTTGCTGCACACAAGTAAAAGTGCAGCAATTTCGAATGAAGACAATAGTTTTACACAAGCAACTGGTTGAGAAGTGTAAATCATCCTGACCATTTTTCGTAAGTTAATAACAAACAGAAATATACAGTCTTTATTACATAACTCGGAGGACTAACGCAACCAAACACTGCGACCAACTTAACTGGCTGAATACAGATGAGGTCCCAGACGAAAAGCTAAGTGCGCTGAGTTAAATGCGTGCCCGTAGACATATTCCTTGAAAAAATGGACGGAGCAAGATAACGTCACTTAGTCAGCGTGCGCCAGGCAGTAAAAGTGCATGGACCTTGCTCTCAACCTGTCGCATCCTTGCCTATGGGCACTTGCTTCCCACTATCGAACGTTAAGATAGTCATCACAGAATACTGACGATTGTTCGAGCTACTAATGTTCGTAAGAGTCCACACGTCTTTCCCTGCAGTATCCGATTGTACATCATATTCCGAACACAGCATATGGTTAGACGACGAACTCGAAGTTGCCATAAAATGGCAATACTTGCTTTGTTTTAATAAAATGTCTAAGTCAATATCGTAATTTTCACTTCATAGGTTTCACAAGCGTACTCTATCATCCAACTTGCTTAGGTGAAACCATGTTTCATCATAGTCCGATCGATAGTCTAATTTGATGTATTGATTCAAACAGACTAATGATGATCACTTGTAGAGCCAAGTAGAAACGGTGACCAAGTAACTTGCATTTAATAAGGGCACATCAGCAGTCAGTTCTGATGTACAGGCAACACCAACGAACTGCCTTAATAAATCCGGATAAGCGAGCAGTCAACCTATTCATGAGCGTAGAAGTTCGTGGAATAGTAATGCACCTCACATACATAACCGAACCGCGTCGGCCGACTGAAACGAGCAGTCCTGTTTATTCTGCTGGCCAACCGAATATCGCACAATGGACACATAATAAAACTAAGTCGTATTCCTATCGAGTCACCTATGCACCCCCCTAGTAGACTACAAGGAGTTCTGGTCCGCCAAGATGTTTACAAGAGTCATCAAAATACACGATCTGCGAGGCGTATTCGAACTCCATTATGAGAAGCTACAAAAAAGGGTTTACTAATGTTCTATAGAGTTCGAACTGATGGTCGGATAAAATAAACTATACGGTAGACTAAACGTAAAACCCGAACATCCCTAAAATCAAATGACTGAAATAAACAAACTCGACCGTTTGCATCGGTTTTATTCCTGTCCAACGTCTAACACATTCTCGACCTGCTGTAGCCATTTAAAAGTATAGTACTGCACTGTCTTTATACACTTCACCCATGACCTAGTTACTCTTAGAGTGGGTTCAATGTTCCCCTAGTGCCTGTAGTAAATGGCTCAGAACCTGTGATCTCATTCGAGTCAGAAGTAAAACGTCACGAATGAACAATAGTGTCATTCAGTGAAACTGCTTACACACCTGTTGGCTTGAAACCGCAAACAGATGTGTCATCAAAGAGGTGGTTGGAGCTAATTACGGGTTAATGAATCAATCATTCGCTAACGGTATAACATTGATCACTACGTGCACAAAAATATGCTTACAACTCTGGTGCCATCTCAGTAAACAAACACAAGTTGCAGACAGTGATACGGTTGGGTGGGTGTTAGTTTCACTTGCTCCAATTTTGGCTTACATATCGCTCAGGTAAAAAAAGCCAAAGTTTCGGGTTTTGCACTATAGAGTCCGCTGACGGGCCACAAACAAAACTGCATGCGAAGTTACATATTGTCAAGTTGCTCAAGCAAAACAGAAGTGAACAAAGTAACCGACGCTCTAGCCAGCTTCTGTGTAACTGGCAAACGGACGTTGTTAATACTGAACAACTTAGTGTTGTATCCGGGTAGATCACATCATGAAACCATGGATAGTGTTTGTCAATTTTAACTGTCCGTGGCGCATACATAATCTAAGTCTATCTGCGTGAGTAACACTATTGTACTGGCGGTTTTATTGCGTAGTTTCAAAAATTGATCGAGCCACACAGAGGAGGTTCAGAGGGTCTGTTTTCGACCACTGGTATCTCCGAGGCAGTCGTCGCGTGCAGTGAGAGCATCGTGTAAGCACTGGTAAGATTCATTGGTACGTTTCCGGTACGATTCCGTAGACCATTCAGGGTAACAACTTCAGCACAAAGGCCATGATGGCTCGTAAATGCCTTATGTATGCCAATTCGCCTTACTTTCACTTACAGCTTGGTTATTTGTTGGCAAGGTGTAGGCACCTTGCTGTTGAATGTTTGAATACAGACGTAGCTATTTTTTAGGTCCCTTCATGACCCTTCTATTTTCTTCTTCTCTCTTCCTTCGTGGTTGTGTGGCAGTTAAGCATCAGTGTGAACCACTGACGTACTGCTGTCTATGATGATGGTGATGACTGCTGAAAACGTAGTGTCTTGTTTGCAACTGGTGTGTAATACGGGAAACGGTGGTCAGGCGGTTGACGTATCATTTGGGTTTAGAGCATGAAATCTCTGACATCTAAGTTTACTTCAGTAAGGCACTTCCGGTTATCTTGCCAAGATCCGAGAAACAATACACACAATTATCTAAGGGTACTGTCTGACACGATTAGTGGAATTCATGTTAGGCATAAAAGTATAATTTTGGTTTTATAAATCAGTCACCATTTTCTCTTACATAACCCACAAGTTCCCTCCATTTGTTGCCAGTAGTGTAGCGATGGTGTTAAAACACAGTCAGTTTGTTACGCAGCACACGCTTAGAAATATCGCACAGGGTGCACATTAACAACGTTGGCGATGGAAAACTCTAGGTACATATGAACGACCAGCCGTACCACAACGTTAATGTCACCATACAGAATGAAAATGGGTGCCTTCTGTTTGGCTAACCAAATCGAAATTTTGCCATGCGGTTGTTTGAATTAGGCAAGGGATCATTAGAAATGCAATACGCTTCAATAGTCACTTGCGTTGAGGTAGGGAAATCTGGAGGGGCAACATGACATAAACGCCACAAGCATACGCGGCCGCCACCCACTGATCGGGATTTCAGACGGACTTGATTGAAAGGTATAACAGGAAAGAGTGTTCATCGAATCCGTCGGAAATCCGGGCTATCGAGTGACTGTCCCAGAAACTAATTTTCACAAACGTAGGCGGCTGATGAAACGTAGTGTTTCGTCTTGGCAGCAACACATGAACATACGGTCACACAATCAGCAGAAAGCGTATAGAAAATCATTTTCCCAGTAGACCGCAAAAAAACATGAAACACACGGAAGAACGAATGAACTGCGGTTCAAAATGTGTGGCTTCAGAGACGTGCAAGCACGTAAGAAACCCCAGTACAGTCTTGACAACAAATCGATCCTAAATCACTTCATCCGAAAATGATATGCAGTGAGGTTGTTTTGACCAATACTTGCTCATTTCAAGAGAAATCTATGTCGTCGTCTGAAATAGTTTATATAATTTTATCTACTATACTTTGCCTATATCTCGTGACTATAAAAACCAGACCGCTATGAATCACAATGGTGACGTTATCTGACGACCGTCAATTCCCAATGAACCAAAGAATAAAGTCGTAAAATTGGTCGCCACAAAACAATAAAGCTACCCTATGAAAGTACACCCTTTTCACCTTTCACACACACAAGCATGAATCCAGTATGTCTGGGAATACCTATCTTGTGGTGCAACGAACATTGCTTGCGTCCTTCTCTCTATGTCGAACACGCCATGAGGACCTTCCTATCTTAAGTAAATCAGTAGCATATTTCGAGGGCCTCGCTTTCTCGGTAAAGAAAATATCACGTTTATCACATAAACCGTTATCATAACATTGCTATACAATACTCAATATTGATACTGCGCAAGATAACACAAATGGGAATGAGCAGTTCTGACTGGAAATATTGACGGCGACCCACAGTGTCAGAAACAGAAAGACAGTGCAACAACCGGAAATGTGGTTTACACGGAAAGTTACGAAAGAAAACAGCATGAAGGACAAAAGATTCCGAGAGGTTAACCTCACAAAATAATGTTTACGGCCGTTATGTATTGTCACACATC
Source organism: Paragonimus skrjabini miyazakii (assembly GCA_014338405.1). NCBI lineage: Eukaryota > Metazoa > Platyhelminthes > Trematoda > Plagiorchiida > Troglotrematidae > Paragonimus > Paragonimus skrjabini miyazakii. The sequence goes on from JTDE01004001.1 coordinate 21,765, forward strand.
TCGTAAACGATGTCTATCAACGAAGAAACTCACAGACAAAGAAATTTACAATGGATGGTCAGGACACGGCATAGAAGTTATCGTTTCGTCATTGGGATCTTACTTGCAGATCCCCAGATGGCGACCCTGGTGGTGCCTTGACTAGTGATGACGCAATAGCCTTGTAAATGCCACACCAGCTCAAGCCAGTCAGCATACCACAATTGTTCCGAATGTCTTGGAGAATTTAGTACATAATTAGGTCGATGTAAGCACTTAAACGCATAAATCTGAAATTTGGCAGATCAATTCGCTTCCTTTCAAGGAGCATTAAGATTCCGGTGCCTCCTGTACCTTGTTAAATTCACCTCCCGGCGTAATGTATCACAAAACGAACGTCAAAGCATTCCGAACAGTATACTGTACAATGCATGCTTCGACTTCTTACCACTTAGTTTTATTTGTCAACCCTGGCAGATATAGTGCGTCTGCTACTCCACTCCTGAATGCACACTAGAATGACGCTGTTCATTTATCTACAAGTGTCTACATTAATCAACAATAACGAACAAAAAGCCGTTGTAACTGTTTCGGTAGAAATCCTATTCTGCTACCTTGACGTGGTGATCAGGCTTGTGTACAGCATCGATTCGAAGGGCTATGCTGAGTAGGACTTCGGCTCAAAGGGGTTGCGACAGAACTGGATTTCCGTCACGTCGATAAACCTCATGAACAAGCGTCGTTCGATCCCACCTGGTTCTGAATATGACGACGGCCGCCGAGAAAGTAAACGCAAGCTGACGAAAAGCTTACACAAAGAGCGTGAATACCACTTAGTCGAACAATCGGAAGAGATGGAAGGAGCCTTTTTATCTGGGAATGGCAAAAAGCTTTCTCGCCAGACTCGTAGTTGTACTTATTGTCGAGTCGGTGTAGATGAGACTAAATGCGAATAAGACCGTTCATTTATCACCAGTCAATCGCACCGACTTGACAGGTGGGCTGAACATTTTGAAGAAGAGTTCAGGCAACCTCAACCAGATCATGTAGACGACGAGATCCGAATGGTCAGTTATGACGTTCCAGACGACTTTTCGTTGGAAGCAGAAGTGGCTCCGGAACTCAAGTACATGAAACGTAACAAGGCTCCTGGTCCAGACCTTCTCTCTCCTTCCTATTTCAGGTACGGTGGGGTGAGGTTGATACCAGAGCCGACAAAATGCCATTAGACGGTCTGGGAAATTGAAGAGTAAGTAGCTCGAGATGAAAGTTCTCGCTTACAAAAGGATGGCCCGAAGTCTATGTGACGACCAAAGAGGCATCAGTCTACTTTCTGTTGCGTCCAAGTAAATCACTGGCCTCAATCGACAACAGCTCAATAAGCCCAGAGGAAGTCAGATACGTGAGGAACAGGCAAGATTCCGATCTAGTCGAAAGTGCGTTGATCACATTTTTACCCTGCGACGAATCTCGGAGGATCGGTATTGTTATAGGTAGCCGACAGTCGTGATTATTACAGACCTAAAGAATGCTTTCGATATGGTTGCTCGTAAC
>JTDE01004001.1:23840-41192 GCA_014338405.1 Paragonimus skrjabini miyazakii
CAAAGGCACGAGTTGCCTTTGTCAACCTGACTGATCTGTGGCGTCGAAAAGACGTTTGATCGTCGCCAAAGGGAATGGTATATGATGCTTGTGTATGTTCTGTTTTGCTCCGTGGTTGGGAAATGTGATCTGTTCGCAATAAAAATGCGAACACAATTACTGTGCTTGACCATCATTGTCTCCGCCAATTAGCTCACATTAAGTGGACGGATCGTGTGAGCAACACGGCTGTTAGCCGATGCGCATTCCGGAACGATCATAATGCGCGGTCTTTTGGCTAACCACTCACGTTGGACAACTTACGACGGTTAAGTCACGTACTCCGTATGTCATCTGATCTTTTATCATACCGGGCATTATATACTGAGACGACCAACAGTTGGGTGAAACCACATGGTGGTCAAGCAATAATGTGATCACAGAATATAAAGACCCTGACTGCTCCACTGAGCAAAGTGGGTAGGTGTCGCCTGCCTGGATGAAATACTCGTGATCACTTAACCCGCTGGTTAGAGACGCCATCCGAGGTGGCGGTGTGTCACAGTCAATGGCGTACCTGCATGCATACTATTTCTAGTTCTTCCATTTAGTCTTCTTTTATTAATTTTCAAACCTCTTAGTAGCGTTTCCTCCTCGGATCTTCCACGTCACTGTTAAACTGAGCGGCAGCTCGAATCACATTACCTCCTGGACAGACGCATAACTGTTATGATGGTGATGATGATGACTAGAAGTCCGTGAGCAAATGTAGAACATGAGTAATGTGGAACGTACCAATACTGTTGATACAAACAAACTCATGTTCGTTACATCAAGGCAACCATAACTCCCCTACAATCCTCTCTGTCTTCGGGAAAGTTCGGAAGATGGATTAAGGTTACCAACAATTATCGCAGAACACCAGTAATCGCCCAATTAACATCAATCAAGTGACCTTCCTTAGAAGCCAAATTCCAGATAAGGAGCATTCAACGAAGGTGACAGACTCTGAGACGGTTATGCTAACCAGATCAGTACTATACCTTTTTCCATAGTGGTTTCTCTTTTAGGCATAAGAATTTATCTTTCGTGCAAAAGCCTTTCGTTTTAGTGCAGTAGAATTTCTCCATTGTATTTTCAGGCTGTGGAAGTGGCTTATGATTGGTCTAATGGACTCTTAGTTTGCGGCCTTTTTGATTGCGACTGCCTGCATTGGCTACTGCGCTAGGACAATGTCCGAGGGAGCACTTGAGTTGTGAAGGCCGTTATGTGGTCCAATCAGGGTATAGAGTCCAGCCTAGATGGGGCAGAGAACATAAGCCAATGATTGGACTACGTACCGGCCTCCACAACTCAAGTGCTCCCTCGGACGTTGTCCTAGCGCAGTAGCCAATGCAGGCAGTCGCAATCAAAAAGGCCGCAAACTAAGAGTCCATTAGACCAATCATAAGCCACTTTCACAGCCTGAAAATACAATGGAGAAATTCTACTGCACTAAAACGAAAGGCTTTTGCACGAAAGATAAATTCTTATGCCTAAAAGATAAACCAGTATGGAAAAAGGTAAAGTTTTACTAAATCATAAACCTCTCCTCATCACTAACGGTCAACTACAACACTCACAAATCCCGCCTTAGAACTAGCCGAAAAATTTATCTACCAGACAACGAATCTCGTATGCGATACTTATTAAGACAGCATTGGAACAGCTACAAGGAAGCTCGGAGAATGACATTTCAACCGCCGGTTATGGGTTGGACAACTTTTCGCGTAACTACCGACTCATCTGCACCATGGGACTGTGAAAGACTATTTCGTGTCACTTGGATGACATAAAAAAGAGGAAGCCATAACAAACTGTGGACAAAATTAGCTGCCACACACATCGAGTTCAAGTAGGAGCACTTTTAATCTATTACTGAACGCTGAAAAGTCCAGCAAACTGGTACCAACTCCGTTTAACTTCGATTTGCTCGACAGCCACAAGATGCCATCAAAAGATTTCATCCAATCGGTAGACCGTCCATCCCTCCGATTGGTATCAAATTGGATTTTTACAGTCGGACGCCATAATTCAAACCACAACCGTTCTTCACAGCTTGTTTAACAATTTTAACACAAGACGTCGCTCGTGAAAACTCGAAAGCCTTCGAGTGTACATATCCCATGACGCCCTGAGAACAGTAGCAGTTTATTATGGCTTAATTACTATCTTAAGCGATCATCAATGTTCAGTTTGTCTATAAGGGCAAGCTTATCTTGAACACTTCAATTTTTTTATTAAAAGGGTGTGCCTGTCAAAGGGATCTTCTATTCCCTCGTTATTTAGCAAGGCAATGGATCAAACGTCTTAAGTCTGAGAGCCAACCGGAGTATCTTGTATAGGCGGACGATATCGTATTACCGGATCTCTGCAGGGAAATGCTGGTAATCAGAATGGAACATCCACATGACAGTTTTATCAAAACCCGTTTGATAATGGAGCACTGAAAACCAGTGCAACCACATAAAAACAGACGAGTGTAGAAAAATCGCCCTTCTCCAGAACTGACTCCTGAAAATGAAGAGAGTTACCTTTAAATCTGTATCGTCTTAACCACAAGTAACAACACCAATCGCCCAGCACCACCCGTGATGGTAGCTAGGTTGTAACGTCCTAAAGACAATTCCAATGCAGTTCTTCATTCTGATGGTAATTCAGGCAAACCCGAATAATCCAACTTCAGTCGCACAAGCTATCGAACAGGAGATCTCGTTTCGACAGTCCTATGCAACCTTCCACTTCAGTAGCTTCATTGTCTTGATTTTACAGTTATTTCGGCGACCAGAACAGTTAGTACAAAGTTAACTCGACACGGCATGAGGCGATTTACGATGTATATGATGGTGAATACCCGCGACATTCCGAAAAAATCTCTAATTCGCACGACTAGCTAGGGAACCCGTTGAGTATTTCACCGCAAGTACATCAAACCGATACTTTGAGCTCGTGTCGTGTCCACGAAAGGTTGTTATTCGGGAGACCAATCAATATAAACAGAGGTATCAAAATGTCGGTGCAGTAGAAGTCACGAAAGTGTATTAAATGTCCGTCTCGTCGGTTTATATACTACGTAATATCGATGACATAACAAGGTGGCTACGTTTGAAGTTCGAAAAGTGATAAACAAAAAGCTTACAGCGGCTACAGAACACCATATCCTCTCTCAAACCTGAGACCTTTATACTCAAAAGCGATGTAACATTCGTTGCTGATGTGACCAACAATTAAGTGGAGATCACACTCGAACACATGCACTACTAACCAGTTAACAACAGTGAAACTTGAGTATGGTGTTTCTTTTCAAACGGAGCCAGCTGGAAGGCTTGTGCGAGAACTGCATTCAAACGTGAGTGAAGTTTAATTTACGAGAATCAATGTAAAAAAGAACGACTTCAGGGAGGTAGTTGAAAACACAGAAAATAGTTTCCGCTCTATGAATCACCGTTTATCCAAAACACTGCACTATCCCATGATACCTAATAATATGTCACAAAAAACAACCATCGCAAAGATTCTTCTAGCAGATGGATGCCTCAAAACGTTTTATATAACAACACTTGTCACAACAATTTGGGCTCTTTCAAAACAACGGACTCGGATTAGGAAAATACGCAACACAAATGTGGCATTACAACACAAGCTTTCACAATTTTGTATGCCGACTCAAAAATAGTAGCACATAATGCGTGACAAATTATGGAGTCATGCGTCACATTTAAACTGGAGTATCCGGGGCAAACTTGACAAACCTGAGAGAGAATTTTAGTCAGAAATAGCTTGTTAAGGATCACCTGACGAGTATAAACACGTTGGGGTGTGGGTGCTGTGTTTACAAAGCGATCAATCAGGAGGCGGACGAACAAGTATTTCAGGTTTAAGCTACAGCAATCTGTGAAGAGATGTTACATCAAGTTCTGCCACGCCATAAGATGCTATGTTTACAAAACTTCGAAAAAAGCAGTATACTAAACAATGAATTCAGCATAACGTAACGTTTCCGCTTCACGTACATGTGTGCCTTTAGCGTCTAATAATATACACTTCCTGCTGCATGTTTTTTCTTCCAGGTAAATAATACCACATTCACCGCATTTGATAACATGAGGCGGTCTGTCTGTTGGTTCACAAAGAATGCATTCTCAAGGCACACTATTCGTCCTTCTATCGTATTACCCAGCCCATATACGGTCCAGATGGCATGCTCAGAAGGGGAGGAACACATTTATTCGACTGTTCGTCCGCGGTGCGATATTTGCAATGTGTACTGGAAAAACTTAGTTCACAACGAACACGCGCTCAATACTGTTTTTAATGAAAATGTCTAGGTATTAGTTGGCAGTTGGCATTTCGTTAATCTGAGAAACTTCTGTTGCTTTGAGGACTTGATCAATGCCGACCCTACTCGTTCTGTTCGTAAGAGACCAGATGATTGTTTCTCTCATGCTGAGTGAATGACACGAAATGGGTTAGCTTGAATTACACAAAAACTCCTAACTTCTACGGACTAGTAACCTCCACAAATCAGTGAGGGAAGTTGAGTGCGTTCACCCAAGTTTTGAAATCGGTCATATCCCCACTTAATGAACAGTGGATTCAACCAGTTACTTCGAAAACAACGCACGTTCACCTAACCGCGTTAAACCTCACGTGAACTCTGTTTTCTTGTCAGTGTGACTGATTACAGTACTACTGAAGGTCATCTGATGCAGATGAAACGCTGAGCAGTACAATATGACCGCAAGGTCGTGCTATTCACAGGTCATTGATCAACAAAATATCAGACACAATGTTCAAACTGTTTGACTACATACATTACACCGGTGCGGATATAATCCAGCAATGGTTTGGATTTCAGGAACATGAACATTTGACGGGTCGTCCAGCAACTCTACAGGCCAAGGATATGCTGATAAACGTCTTTCGAGAAACCAATTTCCAAATGTACATAAAAATGGAAAACGAACATAAATGTTTTCCGACCATGGAGCCCTTTGACTAGTGTCCAATTCAAAAAGTTGAATTTAACAATCACATTGAACATAATAATCACAAAAGGGATAGTAAAAAATGATCAATCGGTCCACTTTCGTTAATCATAAGTGGATCCGACGTCAAAACTGTTTAGTCCCTTTGTGGAATGTAATATGCAGAATCTGAAACATACCCGCCAGACAAAAATATAACAGCACTAGGATTTATGGTTTCATGGTAGATCCTGTGAGAATTGAACAATACTAGACCAAACCATTTTGATTCATTTATAAACGACATAGTAAAAAGACGTCGTGAGATTTCAAACAGAAACCTGGACTACGGTTGAAACAGAAATGGAATGTCCAAGCACGACAAGCGCACTATCAGCCGAGGTAAGAAGGTACACAGCGCCTCAAAATTTCACATTTGGACTGCACTCCCCATCTGTGCAGTAAAACCCCAATGTGTTACGATCAGCACAGGTGAAAACCACTCTTAAGTATTGCGTGATTTGATGAACCCTACACATTAGCTAACATAGCAGTAACACTGTACACAGGACCATGAGGGTGGTTAGCTTTTGTACAGCCGATGGGATGGATTAGTCGACTTTACGGTTCCAGTACACATGACATCCATTTTATCGAATCAAAACACTGCTTGTGTTCAGGCAGACAAGACTCTTATTATTTACGTTACCATCCATCTGCTTCAATAAAAGGCGAACATCAGAACGATTAAGTGGAAGATGATCAACACCAACTGTTGTCAAAAAATGTGCGAGTCGTTCAGTAATCCATGGTCAATCGTCAGAAATTTGTAGGGAAATCATAGCAGAAACCTAACTGCGTCGAACAACAGGACATTGTGGTACATACCCAATAGATATGGACGTACCTGTAGTTCCTGACATTCGGTGGATACACGATCGTACTCTTGAGCAGTTTGCATTGATTGCTTTTTCAAAGTGCTTAAGTCTTGCTTTGTTAATTGATGGGCTACAGTGAAAATCGGTAAGAGGTGGGAACGTTGTAAGCAAGACGACAAGTATTTTAAGAAAAAGTTATCATTGTAATAATGAGTCATCGTGGGTCACATGCCAGTAAGATGTGACCCACGTTCTCTAACTTAAAGAATTGTGGACAAAGAGTGCAAATCAATCTCGATCATGTAATCACAAGCTTATTTCGGTTCAAACAGCGTGACTGAGCGATAACGCAATCAACCAGATACGTCGCAAATCAACGATTAACAGAACACTGTTCAGTTTTTGCAAACTCGTCACGTGACATGTCGGACTGAGAGAACATGATTTGTACAAGTAACTTGTTATCATATGAGTGGTGAAGGGAACCGAGTTTGTCTAACTGGTACTGCTACGGGGTTACGGTCACATGGACCGAAATCGTGACCGCAACTCTGGTTCCCTGTGTCCGTTCGGAAATCAAACCTCCACTGCGAACTGTTTATTTACAACCTGGAACGATCAAATTGCATGGCACATAAGGTGGTCAACAAGATGATGGCAATAAGTTGAAATGACAATAGCAGCATCAATAGTAGAGCTGTGATCCGAAGCAGCCAACGTTAAGTCGCAATGTGTTCTCCACAGAACTACACAAGTTCTGGTTGCTAACTATATATGTATGTGCCGAAGGGGTTACAGTTTGTATGCAGGTCAGTTATATATATATATATATATATATATATATATATATATAATTTATGTTTGATAGCGGATTCTAGCATGAACATGAAAAGTTACAATAAATCGTTCACTACTCAGTGTGTTCTCTTTTGTAAATATTCAAAATATGTCATATGCCACATTTATAGCGCTTAAGTGTAAAAGGTGAACATTGAGTGATACGCATTTACTATAACGTTTCGAATCCACACTAGGATTTGTCACACAGTGAAGATGGAAAATTCCACATGGGTTACTGGCTAGTCAGTATATTCGTCTATCGCTCCTCTTTGTGTGACCAATGGGGTGTAGTGAGTATCGAGAACGATGCCTGGGTTGAAAGCATTGTGAAAGAAGATTAATCCAACGGTTAGTCGTTCTTGCTTGCTTTGTGCTAATCCGATCACCTTGGCGTCCGCCAGTTTGACCTCATGACCTGTGGGTGTGCAGCCTTGCCAAAGGTGTGATTTTTGGCCTGCCTGCTCAATGTTCGTACAAACGTGTTTTCAAATGTTTACCAAATTTGCTTACATATGATTGGTCATTGTTTTGGCAAGCAACAGGGCGTATTACACCCATTCGTTCATGCGGTTCAATGGGATGTTTGATTGTACATAGCTTACTTCGAAGACTGTCTGTTGGTCTGTATGAGATGTTTACTTCAGAATTTCCCACAATACGCTCAGTAGCCTCCGAAATTCCGTTTGCGTAAGGCAAGGTGATGACGTTGTTTCTTGTGTAATCAGAATATATACATACAGTGAAAAGAACTTGTGTGGTATCATGGAAGGCACATCTGAGCAGTCGGATTAAAAGACTGATAGACACCGTGACAGGTGTGATGAAGGCAATGACGCTGTCAAACAGCTGTCAAACTCTACACAGAAATATCAATGGAGTTGATTTTTCACTAGTGTGATAAGCAAAATGCTATGTTACGGTCAGTGATAATTTTAACGCATGTGGAATAAGCTGGTATGATTCCGACTTGCAGACGACCTCGTGAATGAGTTCTGAGCACGAGCCCAAAATTCGATGGAAACAGATATAGTGTTCACACCTGAGTGCAGTCAGAGCCGAAACCAATCCCTGGACAATTGTAGTGCCAGAAGTGACCTGTTTTATCCGTGGAGTCACAGTCTCACCGAAGGCACAATGTCGCTGAGACAATTACGATTTGCACAGAGCATGTTGTGCAAACCAGGGTAACGGACCCTGTACACAAAGACACCACTATCTTCAACTGGAATGAATATACTGTGCCGACGCCTCTATCGGCTCCTGAACAAAAATATTATAGATGGAACTGTGCTCCAAGGATGCCAACTGACACTTCAAAAATACATAGTCATGGTAACAAGAAACACAAATAGTTCGGTGCATTCGGCCATCAACAAAAGCCACCATTCAGTCCAAACCGAAAAGAATTTGAAACGGACGAAACAACTCACAAACGGGAAAATTACCTTCAGTTTCACTTTCTAACTTTTTGGTGAGCGTCTCAACTTCGCCTTTCAGGCGTTTTACAATCTCCGACTATAAAAATGAAAAAAAGAGAATTCAGCGGGAAAAGGAACCAAACTGAACAATTTGAAAAGAAGGCAAGTTCAAAACACATTCTATTCACCATGAAAGACGGTACCAAAGATCTAGATAGCGCGGTCTGTCTCAATGGTAAGCGGATACACTTGGTAGAGATGTGCGCTTCATACCACAAGATAATTCATGTCACGTAATAAACTGAATCACAAGTGAGCTGAATACTATCAGAATGTCCAACCACAGACAACAGAAAGCGAGATAACCAGGGGCCGAACAATGGATGAGCCGTCGATACGGTTGCCAATGAAACCGCAGACATGGCTAATCGGACTGATAATAACTGCCAAATTGCGGTTCGAAATACGTTTTTTTGGTAAACAAGAGAATTCAGCTTAACAATGACGAGTTCGATACATATAAAACTAGCTAACTCCGTTTTCCACCATTTTGGGATTCCTATTAGACATCGTGATTTTCTTGATGTCTTCAGCAGACAGACAACTAACGAAATCATGGCACAGTAGGGAAGGAAATACATGCGTCAAAAATTGGCACTGGTCGAGAGTGGCCAATACAACGATCACTTCGTCTTAGGCAATTAGGATACAGACATCAAGATCGAAACGCAAAGCATTCGTATAATCCTTAAAATATAAAACAGAAGCATGTTAAAACATCAAGCTGCACGTTCTTGTCATGCTTATGACAAAATGAGTTGAGTATCTGTGTGCACCGTCTTTGTAACAGTTTACGAAGTGACCTAAGCGAGTGGAAGTGCTTTCCGTTTGTTCGTTAAGAAGGACTGTTGCTTGTTCGTGCACCAGTGCTAGCTATAATTCGGAAATTGGAACAAATACATTTGTGCAACTGATCTTCGACGATCAAAATTTGACTATCAAACTATGCATATCTACTTTACAGGTTGTAACAGGAACCTGAGACAAGCTCACAGTGTGTTTTACACTAATGGTCAAAAAAAGAAGGAAAACATTTGCAAGCGGTGGGTTCCAGGGACCTTCAGCGAGTTGGTGGATAGGTGTTTCCGCCTTCCTGAACCTCATCAACACCACGTGGATCGCAAGAACAAAATCTGGACCAGTTAGTAAGTGTGAGAATGACAGTCTGGATATGTATCAACCAGACCACGGGGTCACGCACTCTGGGGTGTAGCAGGAAAGTGTGCGAATTACTCACGTTACCTGGTGTACTCCATTCTACTACTTCCGATTAGAATGCAAACTAGTAAACGGTCATCACGGCCATAAAAACGGTTGGAATATGAATTTAATAGGTAAAAACCTTGTAATCCAGTGAAAAAATATCTGAGTTATTACTCCGATACTTACTCACAGGTCAAGGGTTTAATTACCCGGAGGGCGGGATGTCCATGAGCCCTAACAAGGTCGAAACAGCTGTCTACCAACCTGTTGGGATTACCTGTTCGCAAAATATTCCATCATATCATACATAAATCATATCATGTCATGAACCCGACTCGGGCCGCCGCTCACCTCAACAGTGACGTGGAATATCCGAGGAGGAGACGCCACTAAGAGGTTTGAAAATTAATAAAAGAAGACTAAATGGAAGAACTAGAAATGGTATGCATGCAGGTACGCCATTGACTGCGAAACACCACCACCTCGGATAGCGTCCCTAACCAGCGGGTTAAGTGATCACGAGCACTTCAGCCAGGCAGGCGACACCTACCCAGTTTGTTTAGTGGAGCTGTCAGGATCTTTATATTTTGTGACCGCGTTATTGCTTGACCACCATGTGGTTTCACCCAACTGTTGGTCGTCTCAGTATATAATGCCCGGTATGGTAAAAGATCAGATGACATACGGAGTACGTGACCAAACCATCGTAAGTTGTCCAACGTGAGTGGTTAGCCAAAAGATCGTGCATCCCGATCGTTCCGGAATGCGCATCGGCTAACAGCCGTGTTGCTCACACGATCCGTCCACTTAATGTGAGCTAATTGGCAGAGACAATGATGGTCAAGCACAGTAATTGTGTTCGCATTTTTATTGCGAACAGATCACATTTCCGAACCACGGAGCAAAACAGAACGTACACAAGCATCATATACCATTCCCTTTGGCGACGATCGAACGTCTTTTCGACGCCACAGATCAGTCAGGTTGACAAAGGCAACTCGTGCCTTTGCCATCATCGCTGATATCTCATCAACAATATTCGAAGCCGACGAGACAGTGCTACCGAAGTATGTGAAACTGTCCACACTCTGTAATAAAGAAAGTAAGAGTGAGAATGGCGCAGTCTGGAAGCAAAAATTTTCACTTTGGAGGTGCAAAGCGCATTCCATACAAATTAGCCCGGCCCGTCATCTTGTTCACCATGGTCTGCATGTCTTGGGTAGAGGGGCTAAGTAAGACAATGTCGTCCGCATAATCCAGATCGGTCAACCTAACCCCAGGAAGAAGCTCAACACCAAGTTCACTGGACTCCTCAAGCGCATCCCTCACTCACTGATGCGTCCGCCGTGGATGTTTATTAGTTTGCTGGTGAACCACAAATGGCCGATTGATATCAACTTTTGTCACGACGGAATGTATCAGCTAAACTAATGGTAACCTAGTGACAAACACAGTGTTGTCTCTGGAAGGATTACTTTAACGAATCTTGTCTAATACCAGAGTTCGTAGTGACCCTTCTTCACTTGCGTCTTCTTTCACAGTCTACACATGCTGTATCACGACAATATAACGTCCATTATTTAGCGGGCATTTGTAGAAGCTTTAAAACTGCATTGATTCGATATCCACATTGTCCCACTCGAAAAATAACCATAGTTTTTCACTGGATGTGGTACGCGTCTATGCTGACAAATAAGAAGCAACATCTAATCAGCTGTGTGCGACCGATTATACGACACCATGTGTGACTTGTATGATGAAGCGTTGCTCAACTGTCGGACCGAAGGGAGATGAGTGACTGAATAATGCAAGATAAAATGCAGAAAATCACATAAATACAGGGACTATATGCTATGATTGAAATAAGTGCATACGACGAAAAAAAAGATGGATGATGCCCGTGACGACTGATTGTACCGTGCCAGTGAGACGGTGAAAATTTGCAATAATATTTGATATAGTCGATTGGATAGCCGCTTGTGTTATTTGAGTGGACCGTAATATCAGGAAGAACGTACTTCAGGTGTTCACAAATACACAGTGTGCACATTGAAAAAAATACGTTACAGACGACCACGGTTGCGGTGACTGATCACGCGAACAAATTATGGCGCGACTGATCAGTTTAAGAATGAATGTGAGAGTTACGCCATGATTATTATCCCAAGAACATACACCTAGTGACATTTTTCGGGATGCACTCATTTTAACGAACGTTGATGAGCTTTGATAAGACCGAAACTCGAGCCTAATGACAACTTTCAAAAGGCGATAGTTGAGAGGTTTATCTGAATGTAAAAGCTACGATCAACAATGGGTGATGTTCAATTTGTGGTAACCGAACCCACGGTGATTTATCAGCAGTTAACAAACTACTCAGGAGGTTTGATGAATTCCGTAATTTTAACTCCACAGGGGAATTCTGATGGTGTGGCCATCGATTGGAATAAAAACGTATGGTCACTGGATTTTTTCTTATGACCAGCGGATAAGCCCGGTAATACCCACAAACCACATTGACCTAGTGTTTGGAAATGAAAAGTTGGTCGTGCTTGATGTGAAATCAATGAAACTATGATTAATACAGTTGCCTCGTGAGAACCTGGACCCCAGTTCTACTATGGATACTTACTACTGAGGAGCTTTCGTAAAAAAAGAAACTCGAGTTCAGCGCTTTCTTTCGAAATAGGCTAGCTGGAAAATCCACACGAATGTGAAAATTTCAAATAAATGAGTGTGACGTTCAAACTGTACGTTAGTAAAACAGACTAAATTACCAACTTCTGAAAACTGAGCACTTGCAAAAGAAACGATGGAGAAATGTGTTCACTAATTTCTCCAGCACAATTTGTTCAGCTGACAAGAACAACGTGGCTGCCGTTGCAAAGAAGGAACATATTTAGTGAACCGAACCTCCCACCGGGCGGTGGCCAGTCTAGATATATTGTTTACACGATTCTCCAGCCCCCAAGGATGATCTTCAGCATTTTGCTGTAAGTGAACACAGCAACGAAAAAATCTACACATCACATGAACGAGGAACTGAAAGTGCAGAAGTAATCTACTCAGCACCCTAAGTTGGCATAACCAGTCACCGCGGGAACAAATGGCGCAGCACAACGTCAACTATGTATGTAATCCCCAGATGGATTTTGATCTACAACATATTAAGAACCACTCGATCCAGGCCTAACAACTTTTCTTACGGTCATTGTGTGAATTATGGGCTGAAGACGATGTATCGAAAATGACTTCATTGACCATCTTTTTACTCCTGACAAACTCTGGTATAAATTAACAAGTGAACGATTGTTTGTCCGGAGTCATGTACGCCCCAGTTGCTCGGTTTGACTTCGTACACTCCGTGTCACAGCATACAGCACTGTTGCGGTGGAGCCGATTACGAACCAAATTTCCGTTAGCCAGTTTCACATCTTTCATAGCACAGGGCTTTAGCCATCACTTGACATAAGCAGTAAAACGTGGGCTGAGTGGTTTTATGCGTCCCAAACCTAGACCGGAGAAGTCATAGTGTGGTGGTTTATCAGGCAGGAGGTACCAGTATTTCAACTCTCGGCGGAATACCCCAACACAGGAGGAGGTGTGTTCAAAAACCCATAGCTAGCGGATCGGGGACGGCGTGGACGACCGGATGAGTCATCGCTCGACTGGATCGGACCAACGGACGAGACATGGCAGGCAAAATAGGATGGACGACCAAATTGGAGGCGCGATTATGCCAACACTCAGAGGAATATCTCGATACGGTCGTAAAGTACAGTCAAAGCCCACAGTGGATAGCTGAAAGACAACACGAACGACCGGACGAGCCATTGCCCAACGAAATCGAACCAACGGACGAAGATTGACGGGCGGAAAATCCCCGGATAAAAGGCGCCGATCATACACATAAACCGGGCAGAAGTGTACACGACGTGTGAGCGGAAACCGGGGGGTGTTGTGGACTGGAATTGTGATTGAAAATTGCGAGCGTGCGTGTGGCATGGTAACTAGCGAATTGGACAATAAAGATTGTCCTTTATTGGACGCCTTTTCGCTACAATAGCAACCCCGGATAGGACCGATACCTGTATGGTTGGTTGTCGGAATCGTCAGCACTGAGTTACCGCAAGTTCGGTATTTAAGTGCATACAGAGTAACTTGGTATGTATCAACTACGTTGTACACTATTCCATTTGGATTACCCAGTTTTCAATCCATTTCCGTGCACACAATCAGTCGTAGTAACTGCAAGCAGTCTAAGTTAACGTGGATGCACAGTCCAATAACTGCATTATTCCTTGCGAAGCCGTTACTCCCAGTAAACTTGCCCCAAAGCAAAACAGACAAACAGACGGGCTTTTAGTGTCCTATCAACGAAGACACACACAGGTTCAAGGAAAACGTGAACGGTCGAAGTGAACTTAAAGTTCACAACCTACGCGTGTGTATTTTGTGGTCTTCATCGCACAGGACTGAGTCACGGATCCCCGTGATATGGTATCACATTAAACGTGTACCCATTTATCGACCAGATGAGCTGAGTCAGAGTTCGTTGGAGAGCAAAAGGTGCATATCGTACGGGGCAGCAACGAAAACTGCAAAGCTGATGACATTTTTTTAACGAACAAATCACGGCCAAATTTTTTAAAAGTTAAACTTATCAGATCACAATACAGAGATGGATTCTGCACCATCTTAGAACCGGAAACAACGAAACGAGAAGAAAGAAGCCAAAAAGAAAAGGAATTGTTGTGAAAAAAGATGATCGACGTATGCGATCGTTGGGCACAACGAAAGCGACGTTTTTTTCGATTTAATGCTTCCTCAGGACCGATCGGAACAAAGACTTTAAGAGCGTACGAAATCAAAATACATACCGAGCACCCGTGTGATTTACGAATGCTAGCCGAAAACTCACAAAACCGTGGATGTCGTGAGCTATTGGACGTTGCTTTTGACCTGTGTGATGATGGGCCATAATGGTTTAAACTGATGGCATCAAAATTGGCCCGAACGTTGTCTTGGCCACGTTAATAACCAGGTCTCAATCCTAATCAGCGTGTTTGGGATATTTTAAGCGACACTGCTGACAGATACTGTGAAGCTGCAAACCTATCACGGACGGAATACGTACACACATCTATGAGAAGAATGCACGTTGGTAGGTGCCGATGTAGAAATGATCATACATTTTTTTCTTCAAAAATACGGTAAACCGGTCATTTTAGGGCAAGAAGTTGAAACTGGAAAAATATATTTCTGGAATTGGAAAGATCACTAGAAGAACAGGTAAACAATTTTGTTGGTGTTACATCATCCGATGACAGGCATAAGGAGCATCCTAGTGATATACATTTTAATTCAGTGCGATACTTCTTTGTGATGAGAAGCAAACTAAACCACCACGTTTCTCGGTTTAGGTAGGGCATTTTGTTGGCTAACGCAAAAGACTGCCCTCAGAGTACTCACCTCCTGAGGCAAACAAAAATGGTCTGAAATGAGGAACCAGGACCGATCGAGTTGGACATATATGCTCTCGAATGTTAACTTCGTTCCAATGGATGCACACTGACCGTAGGACGCACATCTGCGTTGTTTCACTGAGGTTCAGGACAATCTCTTCAGTTCATTCAATCATATACGTACATTTACACACATACATGTGCATTTCGGGCACAGCAACTTCACGTTGAGCGACGAAAAAGTATACGTTACTTTCCATTCTCATCAAAAACATGAAAAACAATGCAATAGTTAAATCGTGAAAATTCAGCCCTCTTTCATCACCTGATGTGTCAGAGGATCGTTTGCAGACAACGAGAAAACAATTTTTAACACTACTTGAATGTGATGTGATAAACTCACTTAAGTTTGCATGAAAATTCAACTTGAACAGTCATGAAATGTGTAGTCTACTGTAGGCGTACAGAATGGGCAGGCTTCAAATCGAATGACAAGGATTAAAAGCGTCAAAAAGTCATACAACACAGTTGATTATCTGCATGATATGGAAAAAACCTTTCGCGATGCAGTGGGAAAGGGGTAGGACAAAGTCGAAATAAAGTGAGAAAACGTGTAATGTGCACAGTTTTGCATGATTGTGAACATGAAGTTGGTCCATCACTTTCTATGAATTTCTAGATAACGACATGTTCACAGAACGTGAATCAGCTATTGACAAGCAACAATGACCACCAGGAACTTGATCCCTGGAACAAGTCGTAGGAAAAACTGGTCACCATTCAACAATTCCGCTTTAGACCTTTGCAAAACCAATCCCATCACAATGGCTATTATTCCTTTGTCTACCATACAATACAAAAGTTTCAAATGCCCAGTAAAAATCAAACCCAAACAGTTTCCGATTGAACTCACATCGTCCTCCCCGCTCGTGTTCAACATTCGTTCGGCGGCTGCGCTGGCACTTGCAGCCTGTTTGAGAGAAGCCTCTTGGCTAGCCGCCATTTGGGCGTGCTCAGAAATGAGGCGAACCAGACGACGGAACACGCTGAAACCATGCACAAACACTGATGTAAAAAAATATACAGATGGATGACTTGGCTCAAATAACACATTCCTGAAATCTCGGTGTGGCTTCGTAGCTTAGTTAGACAACGCATGTTGCATTTGTGCATGCCGCTTCGGTCGCTGGTTAGAATACAGCCGAAGCCTAAAATTTTCACAGTGGAACCACTTCAAAACATATATGCGTAATACACCAAAAATGTATAAACACATTGTACATAAACCTGAGGGCAGATCGTGTGACGCAATGTAACGAATAGACTGGACACTATCCTGTTTCTCAGCTCTAGACGAAAGTAATCACGGTAGCCAGAGACCGAGTTAGCAACCGTGCGAGTGGTTAGAGGAATCACTGTCTCTGAGCTACAGTACAACTACGACTGCGTAAGTGTGACATAGAAGATAAAGGGTAAAATGGAAGCTGTCAAACCACACCAATTACGGCAATCAGACAAAAACGTCAGTGGAACCAAGCATGCTAGAGTAATACTACTTGGCGTTCGGTAGACAATCTGAAAAGAATCGTTTATACTGACAATGATTACAGTCTGGCAAAGTCGCGTATGAAACCGTTTTAATCACAACACTGTTCAACCACACAGGATGGTGGTTACATGCTCCATCGGACAACCGCTTTGTAGTACGACCAATGCATGATGCTGGACATGAGCAAACAAATGAGTACACACGGACGTCGATTGTAGAACAAGTAGGTTTGTCTTAGATTTGTGACATGACGGCAGGGGTTGAACGGACGCTCACATATACTGGGTTGCAAGAAAAGTTATATCGACTAACATTTTCAGCGAGCGGATTACGCAGTCATGATCTCTACGCTCAAGAGATGCTCGTGTGGATAATTAACCATCACTGGCTCACAATCAGTCAAACTCAAAATTTGGAACAATGACTGCATAACAATAAATAAACACACAGTCCGCAGTCTCAACTGGTAGATTTCCTTACTCATCATGGCTACTATTGCCATATTTATTGTCTTCTAATTACTGATAAGTAGTTTGGCAGATTTGATTTTTCGCAAATGGATTTCTTCTAAAGTCCTCTAATTAGCCTGATGATCAAACACAGAAGATAAGTTGTGTTTGCTACTTTTCTGTTCTCATGACTTCAATGGGTATGTTCGAACGAGAAAAAGAGAGATTCAAAATCTGGATATCAAGGAAAAGCCTAGACATGGAACCCGTGCGGGTTTGCAAGCGATGACTATTCAACCTTACGTCAAACGGACTTACAGGTCTAAATTTGATAAACCAGCTGAATTGTTACCTGGCCGCAGACAACCCGACGGCAGTTCACCTGTCACCGGTCAGGTGATGTCCACAAACGCGCAACCATGTCAATCTAAGCTGCCGTCGGTAACGGGCATGCCGACGCAGGCAGACACATGGTTGGCGGCATCCGAAACGGATTAGCCTGTCA